>VTPC01001409.1:0-22762 GCA_011009095.1 Ignelater luminosus | reverse complement strand
ACGGAAGTCCGCATTCTGATTTTTCAAAAGCGACTTGCCTAATAACAGTAGTCACACACGCACAGTCATTTACACGCAACTTCCTAAAATAAACTTTCTCTTGAAATCTCATCAGGAATCTTACTGTCTGCAGCTAACTGGGTTTACTTTTCAGTTCTTATTCGTCATAACTAAAAAATTTGATTTTGTGAAGAACATCAGTTAAAAGAAATGGTAAATCTATCAAGATCCAAACAAATTGCAAAAATAAAACCTGAACCTCCGCATGTGCTAAAAACTACGGAATTCAAGAACTTAATAATAGGAAAAACTAAAACTAATTCTCGTACTCAACGTGTGGCGGAAGGAAGATCGAATATCACTTGATAGAGAGAAAGTATCTGATCGAAATGCATAATTCAGAAGAGACTGAAGTTAGAATGTAATTATGATTTATGTTTGAACGAAAATACATAACGCAGAATTTCATTTGATTGAAGTGAAAAATCTTAAAAGTATTACATTTGATAACGCTCAACTAGATAGAATTTTCTGATATTATTTTGCATGGTGTGATACATTTTTCGTTGCTTAATCAATTTTTACAAACAATTCTTAATTAAATTCAAAGTTTTAAAAAGTTACCAGCTATGAATACGTTTCAAGCACACAGAGTAAACCAAAACTTTACACCAGTTGATTTTCCTACATTCAGGATAAGACTGCTGCGATTACAGTCTACGTAATGAAGTTGGAAGCAGCTAAAAGCAGAGATACTTCACGTACAACATTCAATGTTGTACCGAATTGAGCGAAGCGGAGAACATTTAAGAGCTACTATTGCTCGAGACTTAAATTACTACGGAACAAGGATCAAAAATTTGTAATCTACAATTCTGATTGCCCCGAAAGAATTACAATATTTGGTTCAAAATGAAATTTACAAATTTTGGCAGCGAGCGAACATTGGTATTTGGAACGGTACGTTCAAAATCGTGCCGGATATATTTTGTCATCTATATACAGTTTACGGAAATTTCAATGGCAAACATTTTCCTCTGATTAAAGTGAAAGGAAGCAGGTAGGAATGTCAATGTAAAGTCGATTACTACACTATACTGTTCGAAATATCGGCCATGAAAGTTTCAAAACTGTTATTTCCAAACGTATCAAATCATAGATGTCATTTTCACTCCAGGAAATGCATAAACATATTCAAGGTAGCGGCCTAAAAATTCTGTACGATTCTGATGTAGACTTCCAGCAACAATTAAAGCTTCTAGTAACAATCGCTTTTGTTCTTGTGAAATTCGTAACTAGTCGTTTGTGACGACACTCTAATAGGTGCTGAAGGAAAACCCATAGTCCATTACTTTATGCTCGTATTGGTCGTTTAGAAGAAAGAGAAAGGCGACTTCCACTTTTTCAACATATTTAGTGGAAGTTTTGCCAACAAACATTTGAAAATAACCACAAGAAACCATCAATTTGAGAATTCATTGAAGGTTTGATGAGGGAACAAACTATAACATGACTTACAATCAGCAATTAAGTAGTCAAGAAGAAAATAAAACAAAACAATACGACGCGAAAATAAATGACTCTTGGCTTTAGTGACCAATTTCTGTGTGATTTTAAGTAATACCATGGACTATTTTTGTTAATTAGGTATTTAAAGTTATTATGATATTTGCACTGTTAGTTGATCGTTTTTTTGAATTCCCTACAGTTTGGATTTCTACGATTTTTTTTTCTACATTGTGCGTTCCAATCAAATACTTTTCATCATTTTCCCTCTATCAAGTAATATTCGATCTTTCTTGCGTCATCCATCTTCAACATCCTTCCATGGTGCTATTTGTATCGAACACACATAAAATTAACAATTCCTACTTTTGATCAAGCCCAGAATATAATTTTACCACCATAACCGTTTTCTATTTATTTCTGAGTAAATATTTGTCTGTGCTTAAAACAATGTGTCTAGGTGCTATAGGTTTCTGGTCTTCATAGCATTTAGCATTCTCTAACGATATCGATAGGTACTCATGTGTCTATCTTTTCCAAAACTGGTCAGCTAAACGCTGTGCTTCTCGCCATTTAGAAAAAAGTCTTAAGTCGTTGTCTTCTGTTTCTCTCCATGATAGTCCTTTAGTTTTCTCACCGATTAACAAATGGTTGGGGGGTAATTCTGCTTCAAAGGTCTGCCATTTATGATACTTTCTACTTCTAGTGAAAACGTGCGTAATTACATTCTTTAAGGTAGGTTTTCAAAAGTTCTTTTAGAATCTGCTTTATGGACTCCATAAGGCACTTCCATGCTCCCTTTGTGTGTGACATGTCTGGAGGATTAAAAAGCCATTTTGTTCTTCTTAAAGTACACTTTGGATTAATATAATTTTAGTCAAATTGGCCCATTGTTCCTTTAAAATTGGAATAATTGTCAAAATGCAATTAAACTGGGAAGCCTCTTTTGCAACCGAATTTTCCAAACACACGTAGTAAACCATCCGTTATCAAGTCTGGAGCAATTCCTATATGCATGTGTGGTATTTTATAGTTTCCTTTTACTAATACTTCTATGGAGTCGAAATAGTCTACACTATTCTTGATGAATGAACTGACGATAGGTTTCTCCACGTACTTTCCAAGACAGTCAGTCCTGTTTAGTCTTTCAGAAAGTCGAATTATGCTATCCTTCTCTAGGAAGCATGTTAATGTGTATAGAACGCTACTAGTAGGAGTAAGTCTTTTTTTGTGTGCAAACAATATTTCATTTGATATCTTCTAAATAAAAGTTGTTTTGCTTTGTCCATTTTTGCTGGTGTAAGTTTGTAACTATCCTGTCCTTGCAAAATGTTCTTCCTGCTTGACCGAACAAGTGTAGAAAATCGACTTGTATCGGGAGACCTATACAACAAACTCCTTTCCCTGTTCAGTGAACATACAGTTTTTGCACTATTTGTTGAGGGCAGTTCTTTTCAGATTCAGAAACGATGGACTTCTAAGCCACTTTGAATTATCAGACCAACCAATTTTTCTACATTTGGTCGCTTTGATGCGTCGGCTACAATGTCATAGATATATTTCCAGTCACTAATAATTGTCAAATCCTCCGAACTATAAAAAGTTTAAAGCGCCTAGCTTAAGATTATAGCCAGCTCGTAATAGACGATCAAAGAATTACATGTAGAAATTTATACAGAATGTTTCAAAAATTATAGTCACAGGTCCATGTTCAAATTTTTCAACAAAGCAGATTTGAATTCCAGAAATTATGTTGACTCCTATTAAATTGCATCGTTTGTTAAATTTTGCCGTGATTGCATCAAAAACATTTTTTTTCTTTTAGTCCATTTTTATAAATACAATATTTTTTCCCGCCGTTGCTATCAATTTAAAAACAAACACCACAGCTAATCGATAGCTTTAAAATTACTAGAAATCGTCAGAAATCTACGCGAATGATCTTGAGAAATAGAATTTATTCTTTTCCTAAAATTTTGCAGAAAAGAATTCATGTAGAAATTGAAGATCAAAGGTACAGGCTGGACTATTCCAAGGACCATTGATGACGAAAAGTTGTTGTCTTCTCTATTTTTCAAATGTGGATGTTCTATTAGGTTCCTGGTGCAGACTGTTTGTTTGGGTAGGTCTTGTTCATGATCAGTTCTTATGCGTCGTATCGGGTATGATTCAGCATTAGAAAGATCTCCAGTAATATAGGCGCTGACATTTCTTGGATTCTCTTTGTGTAGTGTAAGAAGTTCTTTTGCTCTATCTAAATTTATTTTGGTAGCTACGTCTTAAGAAATTAGACTTACTATAGAAGCTTCGTCTAGTAGGGCATGAACTTTCATAGTTTTGAAGGCTATTTGAGGGAAACGTTTTTGTCGGATGAAACCCAGAAATTTATGCCCTTGTTAGGTTGGAATTTTGCATTCTAATATTCTTCACATCTAATTTAAGCAACAATCAATACTATAATTTTTCAAATTTTGCATTCTTTAGTACTGTGGTTTTTACAGTTTTTTATTTTTTATTATTTTAGTTTTTTTATTTTCCTCTTTTGTTCCTAGCGTCACTTCTTTATTTTTATATTTAGCTCTTCTTCCAATCTATTTGTGTTCTGTAAATCTTGGTGTCTATAGAGATGATAAAGCTTTAACTTTCTTCTCTAGCCAGTTACTAAATCGACCAGTTTTTCACCTGGAGTCTTAACTAGAAAATTATCTGTGTCAACAGCATTCTGTAACTTAGGAATATTTTGCTGACTAATTTCTGGATTGGAATTGGATTTCTTAATGGTCTTTTTCA
Organism: Ignelater luminosus; assembly: GCA_011009095.1. NCBI lineage: Eukaryota > Metazoa > Arthropoda > Insecta > Coleoptera > Elateridae > Ignelater > Ignelater luminosus. The sequence goes on along the minus strand of VTPC01001409.1, from coordinate 18,466 downwards.
TTTAGGGTCTCTATTCTGAGCACTAAAATTTTGGTTTGTTGTTGACTCTATCTAAAATCATAAAAACAGTACTTTGTGGCATGCCATATATTTCTTCTAGAATCGCAGTTATTTCTGATAATTATATGTTGTGGCAGTAATACATAGAATTTACAATTTACTTTGCTTTTTCTCTTAAACATTTTTCAAGGACATAGACATTTTTGTTGTTTTCTAAATGTGCATATTTTGTTTGCGTTTTTAAATGAAGATAACGTTTGGGCATCTGGTAAGGTCTCTACCAAAAGTCGACAAGTCTGCCATCCTAAGAATTAGACAGTTTTCAGTTGCTTGCTTGTGCTCTCTTCAAGAATTAAAGATCATCCTGGACATTTTTTCGTAAATTCTTTGTCTAAATGCTGACTCTTGGTTACTGAGGTCTACTGAGAAAATATTCTTGTCTTCAGAGTCAACATTTGAAATTTTGCCTTAGGTTTCTTCTCATTTTCATCATTAATCATAAATAATTCCATCGCAAGTTTTAAGTTCAACATTTCTTGTTGAGCTTTTTATTTTAATTGATTTTTCCTAATTCAATTTTTTATTTTGACAGATACTTCTTGATATAGATGATGAGAGACTTCAAATGGATAAGAGAGAAACTTTTTGGTAAAAGGTGTCTGGAGAGATCTATTTACTGCTATAGTCCTTGTCTAGGAAGCTTTAGTTTCATTTTCTGATTGCTCTTTTTTAAGTATTAAATAACAGAAAAAACTGTAAAACCAATCCTTGTCTTCAACAGCGACAGCATAGTGTCTAATTAGGAAAAATTAGGAAAGCAGCTACTTCTTTTATGTGCTACATGAAACTAAATGCTCATGCGTTTGGAGGCTACGTTGTGGATATAAAAGCACTAAACTTAACTTGGTCTGTGACTAAGGACTTTTGGCATGAAATTGCGGCAGGAGCAAATAGCAAGCATGAAATTGTTATTTTATATTTCTAAAATGTTAGGAAAGTAAGTGGGACTGACAAAAGTCAACTCAGAAGTTTGGCATGAAACAATGGACTCCTTGTTTGGGTGAGGCCTTCAGTAAACAAAAAGGTGACAATTAAAGCTATAAATGGGTGTAATTGCATTGCGTAACTCAATTAGAAATTTAATTAAGTTATAGTGTAGGAGACTCTCTTATTCTCGTTATCGGACGAGAGGGTTTTGGAAAGACAGCATAGTCGTACCGTACATGATTTACAAGGAATAAGGCGTTGCTATGGATAAGATACAAGACATAACTTTATATTATTGGAGAAATCGTTCATAGATGAAAGTCTAGAAAATTCTGTAGAATTTCAATTTTTTTCGTATTAAATTTCCTTGAAATACAATTGTTTTTTGAGAAAATCCATAAATCTACCACACTTCTATATATACTCTACCGTAGATGTAAATTCAAGTTTACACATAACAGACTTTACCTGAAAATGTAGATGAGCTTTTGTAATGAATAAAATATTAAGTCGTGCACTTAACACGAGTAAATATTCCCCTCGCCACTACATCATTTATGTATTGCAGTTTTCTGTTTTGAACATCTAAAATCAATACAAAGTCAAATCCTTCAGGTACAATTTAAAGCCCTAAAGTTTTTAGAGAAATGTACATCACTCTTGGCATATATTTTTAACGTTGCAAACTAGAAATCGGAAAACAAATTCTCCACTTTACAAATTGCTTGAAAACCTCGAAACTTCGAAAGGTAGGAAACACAGCAGCTGTGTATTGCCAGCAAAACAAACTTAAATAAATAATGAAATCCGGTAACGTAGTATAACCTCGTCGGAAGTCAGTAAAGAGAATGAAATACACCTGCAACAACTCTGAAATTACAACTTCCATCCGTCTTTAATACACATTGCAATACAAATTTACTCGATTGTATGAGCTTGTGCTATAGCTGTGTTGTGTCCGAATTAATTTGATTTTGTCATGTCTAGTACACTTGGATGCTGATGGTGGTACTTTGTGGTAAAGTACCGGTCGATATTGTGGTTGATGTTGTTGTTTGCTTCCTGTCCTGTGAGATTATCAAATAAGGGTGGTGTGTGGTATATTATGTTGTGTCAACAAAACAATGTCGGTAGTATCCTTCAACATAGTTTCGTATGTTAAGACACTTTGCTGTTGCTTTAAAGGTGGGAAAACCGTGAGCTGTAAATAATTATTGTGCGTGACCTTTGGAATGTAAATTAAATGTTGTCCTTGCTAGAGTACGGGATAGTGTTTTTGCAGTAAGCTTTCATGGAGATAAATTATTTAAACTTTATAAAATATTTATTACTTGTATTTAGATGTAAAGCTTTTTTTGGAAAATGTTTTGTTATTACATCTCTTATTTTATATTTATATTTTACAACTCAATTTTGCTCAAATGTTGACGTAGGTCGAATGAGCTTCAACTTGAAGTAAAGCCTTAATTCTGATATCTAAAATAAAGTTTAGTAATTTGTATGTTATATTGAATCTCATAATTGTGGTCTAGTTATGCTATTGAATGAATATTCAAGGCTCAGAACCATGAGAGCAAATGGAAAGGGTACCTGTCCTTGAGACGTTATACCAGATATTCATACACGACAACTTCAACGCGTAGAAATTCTGTGTATACGTAGATATTGAGATATTCACAAGTACATATACATAAAGCAGAAAATATTTTGCATGTTAATTAATTAGAACTGAAAGCTTACGGTTATGAATTCGTTAGCTCTAGTAGGTGCTAGAATTTCTTTTGTGCAGAGAAGAATGAGAAACATTTATTACTTGCTGCTACTTTGTTAGAGAATAAAAGAAAATTTGCGTCAACTTTAATGAACTGTGCAGGATTAAAACCCTAAAGTATAAAGCGGTGTATTGCTTTCATTAGGGGAATAGTAATTTTGGTTAATCAAAAACAAAATTATTTAGTTACAGCAAAAACCAGTAGTGTAACATTATTCGATCGAAATGGTTGGTTTCAGTCGAACGGACACGTACAGTGTCATCGCATCGAAATAATCACTCAGCTAGTCTGTTATATTACAGAAAAATACTTTACATTTTCATTTAATTTCTTATTTTCTCAATTCATATTTCAGTCTTATATTTTTTCTGTAGTAGCGGTTTGAACGCTTGAGACTACGCAACCCTATAAAAGCGCTCTGGTACTTTCTATGTACTTCTTGTAAATCTCAAATATGCATCATAGTCTTTTCAAAACTTTCCAAATATTTCTAACTGAGAAATTCATAGATTGCTAAAAAATAAAAATAATAATAATAATAATAATCTGGGTATCAGCCAATGGTCGTTGTTAATCCCACCCAAATAAATTAAATCATTTTATATAAGTACAGTACAGCAAATTAAAAATATTACAGGAAAACCAAAACCTGAAATAACGTAATGCTAACACTTCCAAAACAATATTCCTTTACGTTCTTTTTAAAAAATGCAATACTAACTACTTAATGACTCTGCTGAAAGCTTCAATGAATTCTACAGACCAAAATTAAAAGTAATGCAGATTTGTTTATGACTAACTTAAAACATTTATGTTTTTAATTAAACAACAAAACCGACAACAGCTCGAAGCCATCTGTGCTGAAAACCATGATAATCACCACCGACAAAGCCATTATTGCAGAGATGCAAGCCATTCAGCCTGAAGGAAGGCAAAGTTCCTATACTGTGGTGGTTCGATACTCAATAATTCAGGACAAGTTAGTAATAACTTCAGCTAGTTCTAAGAGCGAACTATAAAAAATCTTAAAGCACTAGTGAAGTAGCTTATTGTGACGTAATACCTTGCCTCATTTTGTGCAAGACAAATATTTTCTTGGTGGTTGATTGAAGTGAAATAAGATTGCATTGGATTCGAGCAAATTTTTCTGAGTTCATCCTTAAAAGTGGATTAAGGTGTTAATGGCGAAGTGGCCCACGCTAGTTCAAATCCTACAATATTAGTAACAGATATTTTGATATTATCAACATAATATTAAGAACGCGGCAAAGTAAACTATTAAAACAAAACCTGACAAGACGGCTTGGATCTAAAAGTAGAAAAATTGAATTTTTAAATTCTAAATTAGTTTGAAAAATTTTTAATTCGGGCAGGACTCGAGCCTGCGCCTTTCATTGTCACGCTGGGTTTCTTAATGTTTTCTCTGAGAAGACGAAAGCTCTTTTTACCAATCCATACTTTTGTAATTCATATGAACAAGTTTTTAAATAACTTAAGCCCCGCTAAAAAAAATTCTAGCACCGTAGTAAATATTTCAAGAAATTGCTTGTTTTACAAACTGTAAGTAGCTTGGCATTCTTGTTCGAGCGTGTCATTACGGGTCAGAGTTTCACAATAATTCTATCAGTTGAAAACTGTCTAGTTTTTTCATTTCGTTATCCATGCCTTTTATTGAATTGAGAGATAATTCAACAATCACATACGGAAGTTGACGGACTTCATAAGGTGAGCGCCCACGATATGGTCAGACGGCTCGCAAAGCAATTAATCGGCAGGAAGAATTTAATAGCAGTTGATGTTTGAACGTTAGTTAGTAGACTGCTTGGATGAAAAAAGAATCTCACAAGTTGTAAGCAACATATTTTGATATTGAAAACATTTTTAAATGTAGATTTTTATTGCTTGCTTTGATTGTTAACATCCTTCAAGTTCAAACTTTTTTTAATTTTATAGATTCTTGAGAATTCTAAGTGACCGTAACTAGATTTATGTTACCTTCAAAATCAGCTTGTTTTGAAAGATTATTCTTGGCCACATCACTCTCTAGGCTCTTCCTGTATCTCTCACAGAATATCAAAATCGTTTTTTGTCTCTTTCTTTTACTTCCTAGAAGTCCAATTTTATGTTCAAAAACGTTTTTAAGGAAACCTGACTATGTCAAGACAGGGATCATGCTATGTCGTCCTATAACCTTCTCGAAGAAATTGTCAGAGAATTGTCGTTCTCTATTCGAATTGACTATGACGCAGGTCAGATTTTGCCTGGTATGAGCTTCATCAAGGAAATTATTACACACGGAAAAGGTGAAGCTTTGTTTTAATTTGAACATTTGAGGCAACTGTGCAAGAACATGGAACGATCTTTGCTTATCATTACCAACTTCTTTAGAAAGTTATCTATGGAGATAAGACATGCTTTAGCCTCCGATAGTCTTTTCGAAACAACTATGCACAAACGCGGATCCGGCTACGGTTCTCTATTAATTTTGTCGAGGACTTCACTTTTTATTCAAAGAGACTTTACCTTCCATTAACTATTTTAAAAATCGTATACATGGATATCGATTTAGTAAATCGACTTAGATTAGCTCTAAGGTAGCATTTTGACTTCCACTGACCTTTTCAAGAAACTATACATGAACACTAATCAGAATCTTCTGACCTTTGTATTTGGACAGGGATTGAACTTCCCCGTTCAATAACCGCAAAGAAATTATGCAATTATGGATAAGAGACAGGTTCCTCTTACTAACCTTCCTGATTAAGTTAAACCAGAACACAGACCGAGTTTCGTCCTCTATTTAAGGGAACTATAGCACAGGTCGGATTTTGCCTTCCATTAATTTTCTAAAAGAAATTATACACGGAAAAAGCTTTGAGTTTGCTTTATATTAATCTTATTGATGTAACTACGCACAAATATGGCTCGGGATGTTTGTTCTTCTTGAGAAAGTTATGCATGGGAGAAAGCCATGCAGAAACACAAGAGACTTTTCCTTCTATTGATGTTGAATACTATACATGGACGGGGATTTAGTAAGTTAGATCGGACTAGGTCTTCCAGAATATCTTCTCGAGGAAATTTCAAAATTTAAACTTGGTTCTACAATAATTTTCTTAACTTAACATACGCAAACACTGGTTGAACTCCTAGTCTTTCTATGCCTAGACACGGGATCAAGATCAAAAGTTATCGATGGAGAAGTGTTGAATTTCCCTAATATTAATCTTTTTAAAGTAACTGTGCACAATTGTGTATGGATTTGATGGATTGGATCGGATTATTTTCCAATGTCTTACTTCCGGTGGCTCAAGGTCAGCTTTCAACCTCTACTGACCTTCTCAATAAAACTATGCAAAATCGGGCTTTATCCTCCAATAATCTTCTCATAAACAGTAGTCGGACTTCTTCCAGTCTTGGTATGTATAGACAGGGTTTGGACGTTCTCGTTCAATATATAACAAGAGACAAGGTTGTTTTGCTACTAACCTTTTTAAGTTTAACTAAATTAAGTCAGAACACAGGTCGAACTCTGTCCTATGGTACTGGTCGGATTTTGCATTCCCTTAATCTTCTAGAGCTAAATATAAATAAAAAAGGATCTGGCTGTGATCTTGATGTAACCAGGCACGATCACGGATGCCTGATATTAAATTAATCGAGACAAGTCAGGTCCCATCCTTTGATACTGTTCTCGAGGAAACACACGTTGTGCTTTATCTTCTTTAAATTTCTCCATGAAAGTATGCTTGTAAACGAGAAGGATGTAGTCCTTCATTCGAGGAGATTATCATACCAATAGAACTTTACCTTCTGTTACATAATTTTTTAAAAATTGCATGACAAGAAGCAAACCGATTTAAATAATATCCACTTTGTGAAATTCAACTGTTTCCTCGAGCATTCTCGAAGGAAATTAAAATAAAGCAGGCTCTTTAGAATTTAATTCCAAATATTTAATGAAAATCGAAACTATTTTTTAGTATGTAGTATTACGTTCCTGTTCAAGATAATATTTTAAAATCGAAAATGGTCTATTATATTTCTAGTTGATGGTAAGGTTTAAAAAGAAGAAAATCCATCTACTGAAAATATAGACACGCTTTGATTTAAACAGTCGAACGATAACAGACTCAAACTATTTGTGATTATTCGCAATTTTAATTCGAATTTTCCCAGCGAAACCTGTAAACGAAAGTTTTTGAAATCTCAAAAAAGATTTCACAATTCATTTTTCTTGCTTCGCATAAAAATAGAATTTTCTCGTGCAATTTTTATAATGTTTCCCCAAAATTCCCTCTTGTGGGAGCTGATGAAATGAATTAAAAATAATGTTGGTTACAAACGTGTGAGCAGGGAATTGAACCTGTTATTCTCTAGATGTATTATCTTCGTTTTTTATGTAAGACAGTTATGTATTATATCCCGATAGGGTATTTTTCTGTAATTCTTACTTTTAACCTGACTAAAACGCCTGGGGATAGTAGAGACATCAACGATTCCTTTTCTCTTTCTAAGCGGAAAATTGGAAATTAGAGCTTGTGGTTTTATTACAAAGTTTCTGTTTTCAGTTTAGCTTTTATCTTTTTGTTTTATGTGCTTTTCCTTCTTGTGGTTCTTCGTATCTTTTAAATTTATCTCTCTGAGAATAAATCTTTATAAACCACAGGTAGAAACTATAACTATTTAATGTGTGAAGGACATAAAGGCATATAGTTAAGTGCGGGGGTTTATTAAAATTTTATATATTTGATGCTTGAAGCACCCCACGTACGCGCATAAAATTCTAATTGAACGCGCACTTTTTCTAATAGAGTTCGTGAGGTGCCCCTAAATCTTCCTAGAAGTATAACAAATTTTCTTAATGAAGGGGGGAAAACATTAATGACCTTTTCATGATATCTCTTCAAATAAAAAATTCTAGATTTTATAAATGTTCAACACTGAAGAGGGTGCATATGGTCGACTAAACCAGTTATAAGGGTAAATTGGATATTTAACGAGAAGCAAATTGAGGATGATTAAACAGAATTTGCTTCAAATTAAACGAAATGAACTAATTTCCATAATTAAATGCTGCAACTGCAGTATGTCATTTAGATTTTAATAATTCAGATTCATTTTATGGCGCATTGTTTCATAACCTGTACATGTCGGTATTAACAGAACTGCAAAATTAGTTTTCATGTTATTTTAAGATAAATTGGTTGTATTTTTCGTGTATCTGTCTGCGAACGGTTCGTGATAAATTGGATATGTTGCCATAACCAACCCTGTTCGTCAGAAATAAATAAATCAACGGAAATGATTTTATTTTGTTATATACTATCGGTATTTTTCTTTTATTGTTTGTCGTTTATCATAGTACAGTTTTATGTAATTTGAATCAAACATTTTCCTAAATTAAGACAAATTTGAGTTTATCTCAATAATCTGTTAATCTTTTGATATAACAAATGAACCCTTATTCTATAGTGTTAGTACCACTAAATGTCTCAATTATTAAAATTGATTTTTCTTTAATAACTTTCTCATCTACCGATCAATTTTAGATATGTTTGAAAAGAGCTTTTCAAGAAACTAACACTTTTGGTCTTACCCAAAATCTATTTTGAATATAGTTTGTTGCAGTTTTAAAGCTTAAGATTTTATATTTGCTTAATGTGAGGCCCCAAGATCGTTTTCGAATTATAAAAAATCGTGAGAACCTCCTGCTCTGATGTGTTTAGGGATGCCACCCGTCTTTTTTATAAATGAGAAGGAAATTCACAGTGTCGAAATACAGGTAACTTGCCTGAGTGTAGTTGGTGAAAAGAGGGAAAACCAATCACCAGGCACAAGCACGATAAAGGTATTTCCAAAGGCTTAGTACTTTCTCAATAAATTAAAGAATAAAACATACAGTTATGTTATTTAAGTAATTATAATTTAATAAATCTACAAGCGTTACACATCTAAGTTGAAAAAACAAAACATTCATATTATATTGTTTAAATGGTGATGATTAACTTAAAAATGCAAAATAATAACCCTTGAAGGCCTTCATAACAATATTAATAAGAGAAAAGAAAGTGTGAATAACGATAAATCAAAATATTGAAGTAAATTTGATTCAATACTACACTACTTCAGTGATAAAATTCTAGCTTAGGCACCAACAAACAAGTATTAATTCAAGTAAATTTTCAAGAAATAAATTCTTTCTTTGTCTGGTCATATATTACTGTGTACACCTGGATTCTGAATTCTTCATCGAGATGATCAGCCGTAGAAGGATGTTCCATAAATCCAAGCATTAAGATCGGTCGATATTTGGTTTTAAAGTTCAATGACAAACCACTGAGCAAGGTGGCGACCACGCCCTTTTGATTATATTTGCAGCGGAATTGCAGTGAATACGCTAATAAATCGATAAACAGTGAGAAAACGATAAATGACGGTACTGTAAAACGGTAATCCTACAGAAATAATCAAGGATTAGACAAGATAAAATGGATGTAAAAAAATGGTTTACCTGAACTTCTAATTGGAAATGCACAAACGTGTAACTTGCAGCAAGAAATCTGTCGAAAGAAAAGGGTTAATAATACACATGGAGGGTTCGTAAAGTAACGCATGCGCCGTCATTCCCAACATAATACCCAGTTTAATCACTAGATATTGCTAGGAGGATCAAATGAAAAGATAATTATTTGCTTAGATACAACAGCTGATTTCTAAATTTACATATTAAAAGGAATTTCTAGATAATTAAAAGAATAAATAAAAATAAGAAACTAGTCAATAGTTACTTTACGAAGAATCTACTATTTCAGTTTTACTTACTATTTTAATTGTAGATCTTTTGGGTTACTAAAAAGGTTACCATGTTTTGTGTCAAAATCGATACTGAATAGCTAGTTAGAATGTAGATAGCATTGTCGTTATTAGCCCCATACAATTTTCGACCTCTCGAAAATAAACACAATTAGCAAAATAACAATCGAATAACAAAGGACAACAAACGAATGAATCAGTCAATGAATGGAGAGGGGAATTTAATTTCATCTGCAGTTTCTCATATATCACTAATTAAAATCACGTAGTTGTCACGAGCAATCTAGCAGGTGGATATATTGAACAAAATTAATAATTGGGCATGTATATTAACATTTAGTAGTAAAATATTTCTGTAATTTTTAAATTTGTTTACCGAATAATCACCAAACATATTTGCTTTGGAAGTAAATCCAATTGCATCACATCTTTGAATTACCGATATGTTATATTTTTGCAATGAGACTAACTTTATTTCGAAAAGGTACTATAATTTGAAAACATTCTGTTTTTGCTCAAAACTACCATTTTATGGTATCTATTACATTCTAATTTTTTGCAAATTTATAGATTTACAAATTCAAAAATACAAGAGACACTTAAATTTTTTGAAATTTCTTTTATTGTATTCACGTCAAACTGATCCCTGATAAATAAAGAAAAAAGCTACAAAGAGATATAGCTATGCATTCAGACATATTAAGGTGACAGTAGACTTATGTTTGGCACCATCACCTTTTTCTCAGAGTCGCCGTTTATCTGTTTAGCAGCAAAATATGAAATAACAATAATAACTCCAAGCTGTTTATAAACAATAGAAATGACTCTCAAACACCTTTCTATCTGCTATAGTGTAGAATGGTAAACTAATAAAAAATGTAATGAGCTTACAAAAAATGTTTAAAAATTTGTGGAGTAACGACAAAGTCTTAAAGCAATAAGATTCGAAACAAATACAAATAGGTATAATCTCTGAGTTTACACGCAAATAACCTATGGACTTTTGAGCAAAATTCTGAGTAAGTCATTCTTAATCAATTTTTATTCTTTCATTGATTAAATTACTATTTTTGTCTAAATCTCATCGGTAGATAAAATCTAGCTCTCTATCTTCAAACCGGGAGCACCCCTTGCTCACAGCATGTAACCTCCCAAAAAATGGCTGACTGTGCTTATACTACTATGTAGACTTAAAAGGCTGAAGTGTGAAATATTAGGGAGTATGGTCACAAAGTCTGTTTTTTTTTTAAGATTGTAGCAATAATAATTCTGTTTAATACAAATTGCTCTATACAGACGCTTCAATCCAAACGTACAGTTTACTAAGCTCTTCATTGAATATATCTTACTACAAGATTGCACTACATTCAAGACACGATATTGTTAAGCAACTAACAAAATTCTGGCAAACTTCTGATTGATGACCAAGCAGACGATTTGTCTTTGGGTGACCCTTTAGTCTGTAGCCAGTCAACGAGCTCGCAATTTGTAAATGGAGGTTTTACGTATTCGTGGTCACATTATGACAGTTACTAATAAAATAAATAAAAAAACCTTTCGGATTTGTAGACACTTGAAACTTCAAAATGCTTATAAAGAATTCAGTATAGAAGATCACAGTATCCTTCACTGTGACACCTTTTGGCCCTCCCTGTGCTGACTCTGATCAGGCCACATTGCGCTACAGCGCTCCCCGTCTTATAAAACCAACTGGGGTCTCCATTGTCTGAGAACGGGTCGATTCCACCTTTCCGTCAACTTTGTTCTTCTTCTCTATTCCTTATGCCCTTTCGAGCGTCGGATTTAGAAGTCTGTATCTCTATTTGTCCATTTTTCAACTGTCATCTCTTCCTCTCAATCTCCCTATTTCCCCAATTTGCTGTATCCAGGTCTTCCTAGGTCTTCCTCTTCTTCTTTTCCTTGTTGTTCCTATCTCGTGTACTCTCTTTATTATTCTTTTTCGGTGCACCCTTATTATATGTCCATGCCACTCTAACTGACGTTTCTCTATTATTCTCATTATGGGTTTTTGTTGTACTATTTCCCTTATTCTTCCGTTTACTATTCTGTCCAATTTCCTATTCCTTGCCATTCGTCTTAAGTATTTCATTTCCATAGCATTAATTCTCCTTAAAAAGCAAATTACAAACAGGAGTCTATCTTCATCTTTCATCACTCTTCGCACTTCAACAGCTCCTCCCACGAGCCACCTGCAATTACCCAAGGTCAGACTTACCATCCATTGCCTTTCTTAAGAGACCAACATTACGAACATACGGGCTTCATTAAGCTTCCTAAGAACCTTAAATAAATTGTCTTCTAAAAACTGCTAACTTCTAGTTTTTACCAAAATTATACTTTCTATTCAAAAAAAGGTACAGGGTCTTTTCAAATCTGCTGCGGATTAAGAAATACTGAAACATATTGTTCAGAACAATCACTACTCAAGATGTTCCATAAAAGCTTGATACCAATACCATCTGTCTTTAACCCGTACTTTTTCTGGTATACATACATAAATAGATTTCTCCTGGAATATTTTCATTTGTAATTTGTGGTACCGAATATACCTACTTTCAACAAATGCGCTGAGTTCGAAAATAACATATGAAAATTGAAATTACAGATAAATGTTGGTGTATGAACATCCATCTTGTATGGCAGAGAAACCACTAACTACTGAATGAAACCGATTGTATGCATTCTGAAATCGTAACAACAGACACTGACAGTTCCATTAAGAAAATCGAGAGAAGTGAGGATTTTCTTTTTTCGATCACCCTGTATAATAACTATCCAGCTAAACCGTAAATCATAGCATTTAAAGAGCAAAATTTAAAGTTTACTTTACTGCGGTAGATCGAGGATTTTGAACAACTTTTCCGTAAATAATTGAATAACGCCAAAACGGTTAGAGCGTTAGCCTGATAGTGCTATATTATTGTAATCAAGACACCAAGGTATTGGTTTATTAAAAAAAACAAATGTTTAGCATGTCATTTTTAGGCTTAGAAGCTATCATTCTATACTATCTTTAGTAACATTCTTTGATATTTATGTAGGTAAACGACGCTATTCTCCGTCAAGAGGTTGTTGGAACATTATATGGAATTTTTTAGCACAATCATTTTCCTATGGTGAGGGATTGCGAGGAGCATCAAATTTATTGCTATCAGTGAAAGATAGAAACCAAAAAACATGTAGAAAAAGTTACATTGAGCAGAATGACACTTAAGGTTCTCAAATTAGTTACCACATCTGCGAGGAGCTTGAGACAGATTTATCTTTACCTACAATGAAGCTACTAGAAATAATACCAAACTTGGAAACCGAAGAGCCTGAGAATCAAACCATGGAAGCAGAAAGAGATTCACCTAGAGCTCAAAAAAAATTTGATATAATACTCAGAAGTAATTCTACAAAATCTTCTAAACCATATATGAAGATAAGGTCACTTCTGATTGATTCAAAAATTTCTGAGCCATATCCACAAAAAGCAAAGTTAGTCAAATTATTGTGTTATAACATGAAGAGATGTGGTGTTACAAAACATTGAAGAGTTAATACTAGTTATTCTACTTTGAAGCGCTTGGATATTATCTCAAAGGTGTAGGTATTCTTTCAGAGAGCAAAGTTCTAACTTGTGGTTCATTACAGAGTTTTCTTTGTAGAAACTATCTCAGTTTGTCTGTGACTCGAGATCTGCCTTCTCCCAAAGTTTATAGAACGACAAAACAATACATAGAATTGGAAGAACTTCAAGATCTGGTAAATAACGATATTTTTCAAAATAGTTTGGAAAAGTTTATTGTAAATTCAAATTTAATGCGAATACTCTACGATTTCAACAAATTGAATAGAAAAATAAGATCAGTATATCTACAGTACATTTATTTCGTTAACAGCTACCAGAGCCTAATAATCCTGAAATGTATTACATGAAGGCCCTGGAGATATTGAACAAATAATTTCAACCCTAAATAATTTTTCAAACCTTATTTCACTTTATTTTAAAATCAAGAAGCTGCTCGAAAGTTCAAAAAACGTACAAAGAAGATCGTCATCGCGCAGAATTTTTGTTAGACTCACTTTTTTTCTGATCTTCTTATGTCACATATAAACAGAAAATATTCACTTAGCTAAGATTTTATCCTAAGTTTCGAGCTATCTTTTTCTATCTTCTTTTCTGACAAATCAAATTTTAACCGCGGATCTTTTCTGCCTTGATATAGTGAACTGAATAAGACTTCCATGGCTTTACTAGAAACATAATCAAGAAAGAAGGTGCAATACGTATTGGCCAGTTTTGGTTGTCAGCAAAACACATCACTTTTGGAGTTTCCACAATAACATTAACATTTTGCTAACCTCTAGAATCGTTATCTTCCCGTACAAATGCAATGTTTGTCAGTCTGAATCTCATCAACTCTAAAAAGTCACTAATACATGAAGAAACTGAAGTTCTCAACGGCCTAAATATTAGGATTACTGCAGATTTTCATTAATTCTACAAGAGTTCGAAGCTAATCCATTTTTGAAATAGAAAACATTAAAGGGACTTTTCTTTTTTTGGGTGCAATTTAAGCTACTGCTTGAAAAAAAATGCAAATTAAGATTTCTAACTGATAAATAACTTATTTCTGTTTTTAGTATAACCTTTTTTGTGTCTGTTTTGGGATTAAAGATCCCTTAGATAAAATAGTGTTGACCTTGATTTGACTGTACATGTAAAAGGGTTTTGGACTATTTAAACACATTTACTTAGAGCATGAATAAAAACTTTCTCTAAGCAATTGAATTTTTTAATTTTATCTGATGATACATTTTGCAGATTATAAAGTATGTTTGATGCCCCACAACTCGATAGTAACTCCACCATTAAAACTAAGTTAGCATCAACCAAACGAAATCTTAAATTTTCCAAATATACCACATTAAAAGAGTAATGTTTCGTGGTTTACAAATATAAATGACAAACTTCAATTGCATTATCCAGGAAAGCCTAATAGAAACGTTTTCAGATTGGGGAATAATCGATTATTGAAACTTAATACACTTCAAGTTATTTCAAGTTCATTAGCTTCACGTTTCAAAAACTCCCATCAGTTAGATAAAAAAGAGTTCTAAACGTGTCGTTCGTTAGGACTTAACAATTACAAATTGCACGTCAGCGCAAAGGCTATTATCTGCAGGAAAAATCAGGGTCAATTATCTAGAATACAATTGACGTTCTCTTACGTGACCAAAGCGGCATGATCGTTAATTTTATTTCCAACAATTTTATCTACATGAAAAACCTAAAAACGAATTTATTTTACTACTTTTTGTTTTTAAGCTTTTTCTATTTCTTTTTTAAATTGCCCTTTAAGGTTTAAAATTCAAAGACATTATGTATTTTTCGTCCCTTAAGGTAGTAAATTGCAGTATTGTATACATACCGTATAAAAGTTTCAACATAAGGGAATACAATTTTCCACTTGTCGCACAATTGCTACTGCTTTTATAAAAGATGTAAAGACAGTGAAATTGGTTTTTCTGCTATACCCCTCTATATGTAATTGAACTGACAACTGTTTACTACGCGACTTTTAATTTGTTTTGCTATAAAAACTAAAAGAAAGTAACTTGGATAGTAAGATCGCGTTTATTGTAGCAGCACAATTTGTGCCATATATCTCAGCTGCATGCAAGGGTATATAAAAATAACTCACACCTAGATAGAATCAAAGCCTGGTATTTTACGGCAGTGTAAAACAAAGCGTGTTACCGATTTAGTGTTTTAATTTAGTAGTTCCACGATACCGCAATTAAAATGGAAGAAGAAGACGAGGAGGTTACCCCATCCGCCTCAAAAACTTCCTCGACGGTGACATTAACACAACAGAGCGTATCGTTGACTCTCACTGCTTCTTCGTCCAGTACCATAGAAAGAGAAATATCTCCTGAAATTTCACCCCAATGCCAAATAGTTACGCACCAAGCTAGTGGAGATTCAATGGAGAGTGAAGATTCCACATCGCACCGTCTTTCTTCATCCCCTAGGTATTCACCGCTTCTTAGTAAATCGCCGCATTCGAGCTCGTCCCAAGAAGATTATGAAATAGAAAAGCAAAACAAGGGCCAATTTCTTACCGCTGGGATTCGTACGGAAACCACCAGGAGCATGGAAAGTTTACGAACCGCTTCTAGAACCTACCATTCGGTCAGCGAACGAGATATGCGGCGCTTTATATCAGACAGCGTCGAAGCTAAATCGTTAGAAAGCTTAGAACGGGAAATGAAACTCAAACGACACGCGGTCAGCGGCGAGGGCAGCATGCTAGCGTCTTCCGATGAGGTTATTAGTGCTGAAAAACGTAGAGGACTGTGGTCAGGTAGAATGAAAGTGCCGCAACATTTAAGTTTACCACCACCTACTGGATATTTGAGTTTAAGTCCTGGAGATAGGAGACTGACAATACTTTCGCCGCATTCACCACATAGAGGAGGCCCAGATTTATTACATTTATCTCAAATTACTCTGAAAACTAGGAGGAAGAAAGCTATGATTTTGCCTAAACTCATTTTGCCTAGGAGTGATTCGGAAATGAGTGAAGTTTTCTCCGAGCATGGACTAGAGTAAGTTTTAATTTTTTTTTTATTATGTTGACTGTACATAATAAATGAAATTAAATGGGGAGTCAAAAAAACTATATTTTAATTATTGTTGTTGTTTTCTTAATACACTTAATTTGCAACTGTAATCAAGGTTGTTGTGTTAGAGTCTGTATTTTAGATACCCACTACTAATTAGTTTGTGAGTTACTGTTATATAATTTAAAATGTTGCTAACAAACTTTAAATTACTTGTTGTTATATCTGATACAATCCGACATTTCAACCAGACCTGTATGGTAATTTTTATGCCTATATTTTGTAAAATTAGCAAGATATGCGTGTATGTTATCATAAATAACAAATTCCGAAATTAAATTATTATTCATAAAAAAACGTTAACATGTTGAAGAAATTTATTATTTTACAGATTATACAACACTTCTGGAATAATTAGCGAGCAATTTCTGGTTTAAAACTATTAAAATGTATTTAGTAGAATACATTTTATGAAATGTTTATAATTAAGAGCTTAAAATTAACCGATTATGCTTTAATGGTGTTTTATAAATATGCACACGACTTGCTACATTATTTGCGTTTATAAATATTTAATATTGTTCGGTGCTTTAAATATATTGTTTGGAATTTTAGCAACAGATGATCTTGAATTTAGAATTTACATTTAAATAAATTATGAAATATTAGTGCGACTACGTGATTTTCTGTTTTTTGAAAAAAAAAATTCTTTTACATATGTAGAAATAGAAAATTAGAGTGGAATCCCATTGATAACAGACCTTGATTTACGTTTCGAGTCAGTTAAAAATATTTCATCTCTCTTCGGTTTGTCTCTAACAGTTACCTCTCTCTTTTATTATTTTCAAAATAGTCAGGAGAAGTGTAGTCTTGGAGAGGTTGTCTTGAAAGAAGCTGCAAAACTGATAATAATATAACTATTTAGTTAAATACGCTATATTTTTTTTAAGTGTGGAAGTGCAATGCAAACCTGCATATGAGTGTATAGGCTGAATACACATTGCAGGTTTGGCCTTTCCTTATCCTAAGTGAATAAAACTGAAATTGAACTTTTTCATTTTTTATTGAGCAAAAGTCAAAATGGATTGTAGGATACATATTTACACGTTTTATTAAAAAATTCAAAGATCAACAACATAATTACTGCGCAAGAACATATTACGTGTGATAAATCACAAAGTCCAACATTACTCTTTTTGGAATAGTATCAATTGTCTTTCCTGCTTTGTTTACCGTTATCAATTCTTTTGCTACAACATACAGCACAATCTCTACAGGGAATTGCTTTCTTCTCAGCTAGAGGTATAGGAAAGTGACCTTTCTATTAATTTTAGTGCTCCAGGTTGCAAACTACGTAGACCACTTTTTTTGGATACACTGCTCTAATGATACTTTCAAAATAGGATCTTTCGAAAATCTAAACGGTTTTTTCTCTCTTCATTGTTTTTGGTAGAATAGAAGTGACTTCCAGACAGATATCTGAAAATTGAATTTTTTCTTTGTAGCTGGATAATGTAGGTGCTGATCTAACCAATCAACTTCTTCCAATGTATCATTATAATCAATGAAAACATCTGGTTTCTTGATCAGCGCTCTATCTTCTTCTTTTTCTTCTTCTTCTGTATCATGACCATAGCTTACCCTCTTTGACAAGCTATAATTTCCCTTTTCTTACTTTTTGTTTTTAACCATTTAAGATTCACCTTTTTGTAGTTGACTGTTCAAAAAAGATCGATGTTTTTATACTGCTTTTAGAATCCTTATTAAAAGCTAAGTAAGTCTACCAAAGCGTATTTGCAAAAAGCACACCCAACGCTGAAAAACAGTGTACAATGTATGATATACTTGAAATCATGGAATAACGCACAGAGCTGCATCACAGTCCAGGCAGTAGTATCTTGATTCTTGTCGAATTTTTTTTCCCGCGCGCATCACATACTCTGCTGCAAATGACACATTGCCTTGTCGAGTTGGCCTTCTTCTCCGTTGCTGGTATGTGTCCTAGGAAATGCCGTCTGTGAGTCTCAAAGGTGGAAGGACACTTAAAAGACCTCCACTTTTAGATGAAAATTCGGCTTTATGATATTTTCCCATGGCGCGACAAATAATTTCCATTCTGTAATCCAGGGGATTATAAAAATTGTTCATTGTAAAACAGTGGCCTTTATTTAGAAAAGGTTTTGTTAAAGTTAAAACTACTTGAGAAGATACAGGAAAATCTTTGTAATCAGAGTCTAAGACAGTTTTTGCCAGTTAGT
>VTPC01001408.1:165577-223855 GCA_011009095.1 Ignelater luminosus | reverse complement strand
AACCTTATATCAGAGACAACTTTCTACTGCACCCATTCAACCACTCTAGATGCAAAGCTTGTAATGGTCAAAAAACCGTTACACTCTAGTATAAGGATGAGAATGAAATTCCGATGTACGGGATGTATGTTTATTAAATATTAGAAATTTTCAAATAAATCTTCCAAGTTAATAAATGGGTGTTTTAGAAATACAGAATTTTTGAATAATAATTGAATAAATTAATGGTTACAGTCAGTATATCAACATGTTTAATAAAAGGTTGGGAAGGGATTGAGTTGATGTCCAGACCCTTCTTAAAAAAATTCTAATAAATGTAAGAAACCTATTAACTAAAATTTATTTTTTTGGAGATTGATGTTTCACTGGTTCCATGCTATACGCACCGCTCTGTTAATGCCTGTACCCAGAACAACTTAATAGCGGTGGCTGTAGCAAATTCTAAGGTAACTGAGACTTTTATGTAATGAATAATGGATAATAATCCAGCAACTAAAATAGCCTCTCCAGAATTTTCAAGCACAAGCCAATTTTCTGAATAAATATGTTTTGCGGTTTTATACTACCCGTTTTTTGAAAAGTAAACGAGAACTGAAGCTCCCCTAAATTTTAGAGTCTAACTACGCCTATGTTCTAGTTTTATCAACAATAAGCATATCATAAAATGAAATCATTGAGGTCATTGGTGTGAATAGGATAAAGAATTCAAGCGCAACTTGATTATTATGTAAGTGAATAGTGCGTCATCGCACCTACTTTCTGAACACACCCTTGTTTGAGAAAACTTGACAACCGCACCTTTGGTTATAAAAAACCGTTGTAGTACAAATCTGTGAATTTGAAGCCAAAGTTGACTCTATACTAGTTGACAGTGTAATGTAAAAGAAAACTAATCCAACAGAAAATGGATATAAGCACCCCTTAACAAACCTACCCAAGTAGTCTGTTGTCTATGTTACTTTTTCAAGGAACTCCGAAGGAGTCGTTACTGAATTTGCGAAGTCTGTCTGTATGTCTGTATGTCTGTCTGCATTTTTTGTCAAATTTTGAAATTTTGACTTCATATTTGGATTCTACATTAAAAACTAAAGACGACGTGGTATCTTTGTTTTTTGATCATTCTTCGGGAACATAGTCAAAATGGCCGCCGAAAATTGGAGAATTTTCAAAAATTTTTTTTTACTTTAGAATCGTATTCTACATCAAAAAATAAAACAAACGTGTACTTTTATTTTTTTGATATCACCTCGGGAACATGGCCGCCAAAATTTGAAAAAAATAACAAAACAGGAGTTCGTTATGGTTATGCTTTGTATTCCCAGATGTTTTTTACTGAATGAGAAATTTTGTCTTCTAGGTTACTTGATTTTAAATTTTCAAGGTGAATTTATAAGCCGGATTTACGTGAAAAAAGACACAATAAGTACAGAAGTCCTGCAGCAGGCCCATAATGTTGTTGAAAGAGAATCAAACATAAAAGAGAGTCATCAAAGGATTTTTCAATCCCATATTTGGTGCTTCAAAGGCGTTTAGAATGTAGAAATATTAAGAAGCGGGGAGGAGAAACTACTCTTTCGAATCAAAAACAGGCTGCAATTGTGAGGTTACAAGTCTGTGCAGAATGAAGTTATTTCATAGCTCTATTGTAACTTAAAGTGTACGAATGAAAGGATATTTAGAAGGATGATACCAAAATTAAAGACAATGTAATGGAATGCGACTTTGCAAAATTTTGAGTGGTGCGCCATAAAAACAAATTTGCAAAAAGATTTTACCAACACATTAAACGTTCTAGGGCAAGTGTTTTCCTTTATATTATAAATAACTTCTTTGATGATTTAGAGAAAGCTCTTGATGAAATATCAGCTAATAATGACATCAACTATGATCAAACTTATCTGAGTAATAACTGAAAGTGATCAAGAGGGTTGCAAATACTTTAAAAGGATAATGTTAACGCCTTTGTGTTGCAAACAGGGTAATACGTGGTATGTTTAATGTCAGTTTCAGTTACCTCCATAGTACGGCGTCTGTCTATTGTTGTCTTATTTGCACGCCTTTGCGAACAGAATTGAATTAACCGGTTCGGTTATGTTTGCGGCCTATGATGATGAAAGATAGAGAAGGTGGTGTGATTGTTTCATTTTTGATAATTAGAGCAAAGTCATTGCTATACAGTTCCTGGGGAGACTTCGTGGTAGGAAATTACTGTTTGATGATAACTTTTTATCAGACCTATATTGCATTTGTTGATCACTAAAAATGGCTTGGAAAAAACTTGGTATGAAAGAACTTTGTTTACCAAAAGGTGAGTTCTCTAGACTGTTTGCCCGTATCGTGCTCTTAGATCAAATATAAGCACTGAATTCAATTCCTCAAGAAACACTTTACATGCAAAGACAATAAATGACACTCAAATGCCATGTTTTAATGTTTTGTAAAGAGAGAAATATGGCAATAATCAAACAATCAAAAGGCAAGTTAAAAAGAAGAAATTGAAGAAAGACCCTGAACACAGTGTTGGAATAGAATTAAAAAGCAAATAATATCAAAAAGATAAGATAGAAGAGACACTGGAAGTAGAATTAGATAAGATCTGACGGAGATGAAGAGTATGTGCAAAAACCACTATAAATTGCAATCCAAACCATTAAAAATCATTAAAATTTCAGTTTCGAGTACGCTGTAAAATTTCCACTTAGGGCATAGTTTCGACAAGACGCACGCCAACGAAGAACAACATATAGCCTACAAAACATTAACAAACTGATCATTTTAATATAAACTGTCAATTTGTCAGATAATAATTTTACTGGAAATGAAATTAGCTAAGACATGACTTTTTGGTAACCTACTGGGAACTGAAATTTCAATGATCCCGCGTTACAAGAAAAACAAAGGGTATTGGATATTTAATATTAACTAAGCATTCAACCTAGGGATGGCTCAGGAATTTCTAGGGGTGCCTGAGTCCCTCCTGGCCCTTCACTGACTACTGGCGTGCCACTGCAAAGCTATAGGACGTGCAGAATTGCTTGGGTTTCATTTTAATAAAATTTATAAAAATTGCACGATTGCATATTGTTTCAGAAACAACAATAGTGTATCTACTGTATTTTTGCTAAACACCGTTATTTAAACGTCATAAAGCCAAGCATTAAAAGTATATGTGATGTAACATTTCACAGTGATTTGTAAAAAAATATATTAACCTTTACAATCAATGTCACGGTTAACTAATGCGTTGACTTTTGGAAATGCGACATGGATTGTTATTTTATTGTGATGTTACTAGAAATAATATAGCTAATCAAATTATTAACGACTGATGATATGCATTATGCAATTTATTATCTACCACAGAAATGATTTGACCGACTTAATCTAAAACAAGGAACACTCAATTTCTAGTTATGTATTATTTTATTGCATGTTTTTTTTTTTGTATAAGGGAAGTGCTTTTAAGTACTTGAAAATGAGACTCTTAGATTAAACATACATTTATTATTTAACCAGGAATTCCTATAAGACAAATCTTTACATATTTCTTACATAATTCTAACCACAAATTCCTAACCAGCTAATATTTCTTTTTGCGCACTTCCTTTATTTGCACGATAAAGATTAATAAATAATAATTAGTTATCTGCTAACCATTTTTTTCTCTGAATATTTGTTACATATTAACATGGTTACTTAAATCCGGAAGTATAGAAGAAGGCGCCCGGACTTATTTATACTTCCTGATCCTATAGTTTGCAGTTTATTTTTTTTCGTCAAATTCCGTGCATTCGAACAAGTATAATTTTGTTTTCTTTTATTTGAATACTCTTCCGGCTGTATATTATGAAGACATCAATTTTGTTTATGAACATTCTAAAAACAAAAGAGACAATCATAGTTTTTATTAAGACGGAAGTTGTATTTTTCAAGGTAGGTACCAACTACTGCATGTGTACTTCAATAATTAAACAATCGAGTTGCACGGTTTGGTCAAGTCATCTGACCGTAAACGTTCCGTTTTTTATTAACATTTAAATAGAAAGAAGATAAGACACTCTCATTAATAGAAAAATTATTAATTATTTATAATGAAAAAGAAGAGTTTAGAAATTCGATTTCGTTTGGTATTGACTTGTCGTAGGCGTTTCTTATATACCATGCGTCCCACCTAACGTGGTGACTTTTTTATCAGCGATTTCTTTTAAGCATTTAAAAACATTTTGTCAAAAGAAGTATCACTTTTTTCACAAAAATTGCTGATTAGATTTACATAACATAAATTGAAAGTTTTAACTAGTTTTTAGTTTGAACCCAAATACTTAATATCTCTAGCTTTAATCTGAATTTACTATTTGTATAACTGTCTTTTTAAGGCAGACTTTTCAGTGTCTTCTTATAAACAGTATCATCATACTAAATTCAATTTAATTTCTATACTTGTTCAGTAGAGTCTATAAGCCAAGCGGAACAAGTTGTTCAAGTTTCTATCAAACCGATATCGACATGCTAAATATACTAGCCACATTTGTGAGTTTGTTAAGACATCCTCATTTTTAGAAAATAAGATTGTGGTTCTTATTATTGAGAGTGGTCTCTAAAGTCGAGATGTCCTAAAAAAAACTACTACTATCTGCCAAACGATATTTATCCAGGATAACTACAATGTGATATTTATAATCTACCACATTCAATGAAGTGCCGTAACAGTAATTAATGTCTTGCACCCCAGTATCTTCAATTCCAGTTGTCCAGATCAGATATCACCTTTAAGATGTAAAAAAATTGAATATGTGGAAGAGACACGACAGTAAGGTTACCATAACGTTATTTTGCTCTTTGCTTATGTCCTATTTGAAGTTCTTGCCATTTGCTATGCAGATCTTGCCGAGCCTTCACTCTATGTGCCTTGAATCTTTAGTGCCAGCAGCTCCTTTGTCCATGTTCTTCCTTTCCATGTCCACCACAATGTTGACTTTGCCTCCTTAAAAGTGTGTCCTTATTATTACAGAGCAATATCGCTTTTGATATGAAGAAATAAAGATGCATTGATTTTATTATTGAAGCTTGGTCGACAATAAGAGAAAATATCTCAACTACTGTTCTATCGCACAAAGTTTCTTCATTGCCTAAAAGACGATTAGGAACCGACCGTACTAGATTATGAAAATTTGATATAATCAGGATTAGACCAATTCTCAAACCATGTTCAATTTAAAGGTTTCATACGCTTGCAATCTAATAGCTCAAAAGATATCACAAGTTAGAATTTGAGAGCTTCTTTAAAGCCAAATGATAAAAAAATAAAACTGTTTGTAATAAATGATATGACTTTAGATCTAGCGGCAAACTTCTAGATCTGATATCATTTTTTTTTCAATCTACTCATTATTTTTTGATCAGAAAACTTCTCGTGTTACTCAACTTTGAAACTAAAGCCTTTATCCTGATTCGATACTGTTTTTAGTCCATTAACGGTGTCCCTAGTGTCAATAATTTGCCTTTTTTGGAATTAGGTGAGAGTTTGACTGACTTTTTGAATTGACTTAAAAATAAATTTTTGAGAATGTTTGAGAATTACTAATACTAGTAGATTATAGAACATTAAAACCATATACCAAATTAAGGACTTACAGGGAGAATAATTAAAGATTAAATATCCATAGTAATTTATAGTGTGATCGCCTCATAAATAGTCAAATGAGATAATACACGCAATTTCAGTCAGACTTTCCAAAAGATTTTATGTTACTGCAATTCTTCAAGTTTTGCTTTTATTGGCGTCATTTGGTCAAGTTAAAGATATAAACAAAGTTTGATCCTTTTTCTACATTAAATGACAAAAACATTACTGTAATCGTATAACAAATGGTAGTAACAATCCCAATCCGAAGATTGTTGATGGTCTCTGCGTTTGGAGGAGAGTTAAAGAGTGTTTGCTTGTACTTTGATTATGGCAAGATGATGATCGAGTTTTAGCTCATTTTTGTACAGATGGCGACATTCCAAAAGCTTATACTTATAGATTGAATATTGAAACAAAAGCCCTTTTTATAAGCTTTTCGACAGTTGCTTATCCATGATAGGGTAACCTTTTTTGATCCACTAGCTAAATTTGGGAAAAAGACAAAAACAGCAATTAATGGCAAGATTAAATTAAATTAAGAGAAATGTAAATAATAAATAAAATCTCGACACTTACGTCTTCAAATTCTTTGCCATACATTCAGCATCTTCGAATAATGCTGTCTGTGTTTGGAGATTTAGTTTTTAAAATTTTGTGCGTTTTGGAGACTATTGATCAAGCCTGAGAGTTCTGTTGCCTTAGGAACTCAATTTTAAATTTTTTATCTCATAGAAAATATAAAGTCAATCTAGATGAAGCTTTAAGATGGTCGTCCTAGGAGTTTCTTGCTTGAAGTAAATTTCAAAGTTCACAAACCATTTTCTATATGCAACCTAGAATTTAATTTGTGTAAAACGTTTTTTCATTTCTTGTTTTCTCTTTCAAGTTTTTTAAGATATTTACGTACCATTTTAAAAATTTAAAAACACTTTTTTTAAAAGCCGCTGTTCTTGTAGTTTTTGGTTTACACAGTTTGACAATTCGAATTTCTATGAAGTTTTACTCTTTTGCTAATGTGAAGTTTTAACTTCAGTCTTTTTATTATTCACTGACTGCGAACTCATTTTTCGAATTCTAAAAACAAACAAAAGATTGCTCACTACATCATCGGTCACAAACTTCTACAATGACTTTATAGAGTTGCATCGGGAGTATAGTTATTTTCTCATTGGCCAAAGCTAACAGTTAATCTAAAAAGTTCTTGTTTCTATAAGACTACACCGCAAACCTTCAAGACTACTTGTCAATATGCTGTCAGATGATTTTAACCTATCTTAGTCACAAGTGAAATTAGACATGTTACGCACATAGTAATAACACTGAGATATATCTCATAAGTGAGTGACTTCTGGCAACTGGTAGCACTGATACAACAGTCTTTCCTTACCAGCTTTTAAAAAATGCTGTCTTTCTTCTTGGCAAATGTACCAGCAATGAGTCCCAAACTACATTTCTGGTTTTATATAAGGTATAAGTGACCTATATCATTTTTGTTCGAACCTTTCTATACTATTTCAATCGACTTATGAAAAACCACACAAAGTTAATAGCAAGAATACAATAACAACATGTAGGACACCCAGTATACAACATACAATGTTAATGTGCAGAAATAATTCCTTCTATATTTATAAGGTGTGGTAGTAAAACATACAAACTTCAACATAAATTAGATCAATTTATTATTGAGTGTTTTTCAAGAAATTAATTAATTGTATCTATAGTAAGCTTAACGGTGGATCACGTTGCAAACCTATACATTTCCAATAAGATTTCTACTAATAAAAACAACTTTTCAGCTTAAGTTATGATAATTTTATTATTTTCCATAACTATTTTGGTTAAAAATTACATTTATACCTACATACATCAATCTCAACTTAAATTGTTTACATTTTATCTAGAAACTTTAACGATAAGTTAGACGACAAACCCCGTTAATTTATTTTCTTGTTGCATGTAGACGTTTCTTTCAAAATTTCACTATAAATACAAAATAAATGGCTATCAATAATTTATGGTATTTTACTGGGCGTTTAATTTTCTCGTCCGCACGCCGCACGATAATTACTTGTTTTCATGTACCAGGAAGATAAACATACTACTAGTACACCAAATTCCGAGGAGAGTCGCCCAAAAAGAAATCGTTTAAAAGGTGATGTAGAGCACGGCAAGGCCGTTCGGAAGACTTTTACGCAATCATCCGAACGGTGTGCTTTTCACTGCCAAGTCTATCTAACGCAAATTACATAAACACAAAATCAACTAATCAAAATATCATATAATTTACAAGAAATAATAAATATACAGACCGGTGTCCATTCTAATTCGTTTTTTATCTTATAAAAGTATTTAGACGGCATCGGCATCTCGTGATTATCGTATACATCATTTCGACGATTCGGAATCCGGAAACGCTAACCACCCCAAGCGCTCTCCTCCCTTTGCACGATCGAAATCGTGATCCGAACTATTCGGAGAAAGCTTTTCTTCATTGAATTTCTTCCTTGCATAACGTCGTGTTTTTAACTTGTGTAACCGGCGAGCGGTTCGAGAAAGGTTAATATAGGTACGCGGTGGTGCTCCCCGTGTGTCATTTGCAGTCTGTCTTTGTGCAACGCGAGTGTGTTGTTTATTTACTTCTGTGAGTAGGTCAGTTATGTTGGTCATCGGAAATGTTTTATGTGGTCATTGAATTGGAGCAAACATATCGGCATTAATTAAAAGCCCTTGAAGTGGTTTTTTCACTAAAAAGAAAAATTATTAAAATTCCAGTTGGTTTAATTAAGGGCGAAAGTTTGAGAATCGATTGTAATTTTGTTTAATTAAGCAAGTTTTTAGTGCAAAAGTGATTTAAAAGAAAGTTTTTTGAAAAAATCATATTTGTTCTGTTCTGATATGTTTGTTTTTTGTGATAATGATCGTGAATTTAAAAAATGTAATTATTGTTATATTGAATGAACAAATTAAATGATAATATCCTACTTGTTTAGAGACGTAAGGATGTAATTAAGTTTATCAAAATTATCAAAGTTAAAGTGATAGTAACGAAACGACTTTCATTGTTTTTTCTAAAGATAATTGAAAAACGAATTAATTGCCAACATATTTCTTTTTAAGCAAAGAAAATGATAGTAGTTTAAAAAACTATGTAATTAAAGAAGTAATTAGAAGAGTTCTACAGTAGATTGACAAAATTGTTTTAGAATTTTTCATTATAAAATTAAGAACAACCTAAAAACTGTAAGTATTGTTTTAAAAAAATAGTGAAGTTAGCAAATCGTCAGTACTGAGGTTGGGTGAGTAGCTCTAAAAATTCTTATAGTCTAATGTGCAAAGGAAGAATGTATTACTTTATTAAAATAGCAATAGCGGTAGCAAATAGTTATTGAAAAAATTAAAAACACTACAATAGTAAGATATTTCGTAAAATTTAAATTGATTTTTTGTTATAACTTGTGCGATAAATAAAGCTTTTGGTTATTTACCGGAAGAAATCAATTAGTTCAAATATAAATTCTAACTAATAAATTAACTGATAATTACAGTTATACGTATGTAGTTAGTTATAATACAGATATTTTTGATTTTTCTCGCAAAATATTGCCAAAATGACAAATCCTCTACATCGTGGATAAAATAAAAAACTTTTTGTCCGGGTACACAAAACTTTGAAGGTGCTTCCGTAACTTGCCGGTGTGAGTGGAATTTTTTTAACACAAAACAACCAACTTCTAATATCAGCTCAGAGAATTCAGTTACCATTACCAAGATAAATGAGTAAATCGTGAATTTTATTTAGATTTATAGGGGATTAAGGCTAATTAGAAGAGCTTGTAGTTCAGTTGTAAGCGCAACTCGTTATTTAAATTAATAGTAGTAGCAATTGTTATAAGGAAAGCCTGTTTTTTAGCCAATTTGCTTTTCCAAATGTTTTTAAACAGTCTGATTTCATCCGCCTTTGATTTGTACAAATAAATTTTAGTTTTGTTATCTTAACTTATTCTTTGTCATATCGAGAAGGTTTTAGTTTTAATTATTCCATGGAAAAATTTGAAAATATTTAGTAAATATTAAACCTCATTGTTGCCATTCATAATCATTGAGGGTAGATGGTCAGTTTTAACATTTCCAATATTCATATTAATAAAGACCTTGCTTACTATTATATTGTTCTACTCTTCATAACTGTCACATATATTCACTATGTCCTTTATGGCATCTTATGTAACCATTACTTTTTATATACAAATTTCAATTCAAAGACTATAGTATAGATAATATTGACAACGATAATAATAAAAGGTACAAACTCATCTCCGAAGCAATTAAACTAATCTTTAAGAATGCTATAAAATACAATTTAAAAGGTTAATACTTACTGTCTATAATACGTGTGACGGTTTAGGTCATTACCATCAATAAAATAAACATCTCAAGTTCTCTAAAAAAAATCTTGTGCAATCAGCTGTACAATGTCTTTGCTTTATTATGAGTTCAAGGAAGTTTTTTGTTATAGATTAATTAAATTAATTAGAAACGCTTTGTCAAATTAGTTTTTCTTTAATTGGTTTTCTTAGATGCAGCGGTTACAGACAGATTGCTTAAGATTCCTTTTTCTGAGAGATTTGTAAATCTTTCATAAGATCGTGCACAATAATAAATTAGTTGAGGATTTATAATTATAGTAAGTACTGCAAGAATCTAGTGCGCTTTTCTAAATGTTTTTAACATAACTGTAATAAAAAATAATAATGCACCGGATTAGAAACAGTTGGTTGCCTTGGAGGGGGCTAGAAAATTATGCAGACCGATAAAGAAATTAGTCATTTGTAAATCTTAAAATCTAGACATGCATCTTATATTTTTGTCTCGAATATTTCATTAACATACTAATTGAAGATGCACATGGCCAGGGAAGCTTGTTGCTATCAAATGACGTAGATTTATAAATCAACAGATTTGTTTGAGTTTCTAGAGTTTTTTCCATAACTTTGTTCTTTTGTAAGATAATGTTTATCATGGTTCTGCAACTACGGTTTGGATTAAATATATTTTAAGAGCAAACATTAATCTTGCGCCTTCTTGACAACCATGAAAGTGGCTTTTAATGGAAGGTTAAGTTTAGCAAACATGTCATTTATATTTGATATATCAGCCACTATATGATTCAGATACCTTGTAAAAATTCAGTCTAAGCAAAAGAACTGCCTACTAACTAACTCAATTTGGAGATAGTGACATCTAAACTGTTACTAAATGATAGTATTTAGTACGACCAAAGAAAAAATAACCTAAGTGTTTAAATAGTTCTTTTTGATTATCTACAGAATTTAGTATGTTGGAAACAGTTTGGAAGTTAGCTGATGCTACTTGGCTACTCACTCGTTACCTCTAGTAGTAGAGTAAAAAAACCAGATTTTTCAACAGAGCAACTCTATTTTGAGCACTTCAGATGAAAATCATTTTATAAACAGATAATAATTCAGCTCTACTAGTTTCACTGCGTGATTTCTTTATGGAGGTGCAAGTAAAAAATATGTCTAGAAACCTAACAGTAGAATTGTGGTAATATACAAACATTTCCTTTACTAGCTGATAAGATATAGAGTTTAGGGTATGGCTTAAATCTGAAATCCTTTATCTGTTATAAAGTTTGACTTGCTTTTGGCTCCATGAAATTTTATAGAATTTTTAAATTAAAGTTAAAAGATGAGTGTTTTTTGCTCAAATTGTAGCCCAGCATCGAGTTGTATGAGTACTGAAACAATTGAACAAGATTAATCTTTTTTCATCATTTTTGACTCCTTGTTTTAGAGATACACGGCTCAAAACACAAGAAAGCTTTGTTCATATTTAATATTATAGCAGCCCATTTACCCAACGGTCTTTAAACTTAAATTGGCTTCAAGCACCACCAGCTTCTTGAGAGAATACATTCCGCATTTGTCACTTCTGAACTTGCATCTTATTTAAGAACAGAGTAAACGCAGCGTATTACTGGATAAGTGTTGTCAAGGGGAACATCTTGAGCAAAGCATTTTCTGATCCTTTTTTCATAGAAATTATCATATACACCTGTCAATGCCTCCGTTCTTGTACAATCACGCTTCTGCTGTTAAAAGCTAACACTCTTTGGTTTGGTTTTCTTTTGATGATATTTTCTTGACTTTGTTAACTTCAGGACCGGTTTCAGAACTTAGTGCACCGCCATGAGGCAAAATTAAATTTTTGTGCCTTTCTAATATCTCATACTAGATAATGCAAAACAGAAGAATAACTGTTGAATTGATACTTGGATCCCTTAGGCAATCGGCTCGCTAGCTTAACATCTGAAGCCGATCCTACTTAGAATCATCAGCGTTTTGGGTTTTGAACTTAAACAGCTGTAAGAATCTGAACTGTGAAGGATATCACTAAAATGCCAAATTTACTTAAAGTTGAATTTATCATTAGAGTTTTTGATTTTTTGACTACTTTGATCATATACCTCAGGTTATCTCGGAGAAAGAAGTTTATCTAGGATATACCAGGCATTGTTGTAGTCATATTGTATCTCATTAATTATTAGAAAATGTAAGCTTCAAGAAACTAGAGTCGAGTTGGCCCGGGAGACGGAGAACCGAGAAACTCCGGGCCAAATTGTCCAGGCCTAGTAGAGCCAAAATCCAAAATCTCAGCGTGTTTTAAGTGAAAGAATGAGTAATTTCAAATACCTACAGACTCTGGGATGAAATTGGGCCTGTCCTGTTCCTGTAACTGTAAGCTAGCAATAATGATGCGGTGGAAAAAGATAAGCAAGACACCAGAACAACACTTTCTTACCCTGACAACAGCTTGAACTGGCTACGGCCTCAGGATTTGTGAGCCCTGAAGCAACTTCAGATTTTTGTGCTCCTGCAGTAAGCGGTATTAAAAATCTTTCGACTTAAAAGACTTGAAGAAAGTATCAAATGTGCAGCTCAAATAGCCTAATGGGCACAGAAAAGCCTATACAGATCCGGGAAAATTTAGACATTTGAAGATATAGTTTTGCCAGTCTAAACCTAACCTTAGAACCACACCTGAGTAAACGTTGCCGAACAGATTGTAGTATGACTCTCTTAGGAAGTCGGACAATATGCAGACAAACATTGAGTTTTTGTCGAAATTACTGATTGAAATTTATAAATTGATAAATTGAATATGAGTTTTTTTGAAGTGTTTATTAATATCTGTACTTAAGGACTTTTACAGCAGTTTTATGGAGACCGAATTTAGAGCTATAGTGTTTCCAAAACAGAAATTATTGGACCAAACATCTTTTGCTTCCCTTTCATGGGATTGAATAACAAATAGAGAGGAAGAAATAATCTTCGACATTCCGAAGAAACCGTTTCGCATGTTCACTGTCTAAATAATGTTCCTAAAAACTACCACCAAATCGGTAAAAATTGTTTCAAGAATAAGGAAACAAGTTAACGCTCCATTGACTTTGGATACCATTTGAAAATACTTTATGCAAATTTTATGTAGATTTAATTTGTATAGAAACAAGCATCTTGATCTATATATGCACACAGGACCAATGCAATATTTCTTGTAAATTGGAAAAAAAGCTTCACAACATACAATATTGAGAAATGAAGCTGAAGAGAGGATTTCATTAGTTTGTAATATTACCCCCATAGATACATACATACATCTCTGCCATGTCATCGGTATTTGGCTCTCTTTTTCAAAATTTGAATGATACCACTAGATGCGCTGAACCAGTACCATGGAGTGACAACAGATTAGCAAATCATAACACAGTACGTTTTTCATTTTAGAATTCCACGTAATTCTTAAGAGAATCAATATCATAAGCATATATCCAAAAACCAGAAGCTACTTAATACTCTCTTTCGTTACAAAAAGTTGTGCTTTCGAATTCGTCTTCTTTTGCAGTCGAATTGAATGATAGCACATGTAAAATGTTGGGTGGAACTGTGTAGACGCCTCCTGAATTAACATATCTAAACTATCTATCTTTTTATCAATTTTTGCGCCCCCATATCTGTACCCTCTGACACAAGTGAAGACAACAATCAAAATCAAAAACGCGTTTCTTAATAGTGGATCAGTATCAGCGGTAGTTTACACAGACCTCCCCAAATGTGGACGTCCTGATTCATAATACTAAACGAGTTCAGAAACAATGAACTCAAGAAGAACTGGTGTTAATCGCCGGAATAGATGATTTATGAAAAACAAACATAACAGACCTAATCATGCCAATAATTCTATTAATTTCAGGAAAACCGAGCACTTAAAAGAACACAAGTTGTTCTATTAGGTATAGAGGGATTCTTCAATCTACCGATTAATGCCATTAGTAACATAACCTATAAATCTTCAAAGATGAATTTACGCATTAATTATACTAAAATAAGGGAGATTAATTATAACTAAAATGCATCAAAATTAAGAAAATTCCGCAAAGATGAGTACTACCGTATTATATCATTTGCATTAAATAGCAAACTCACAAACTATCCTTATTTAGAGAAATTCGCAACCTAAATGTTTCTTGCAGTTTGATTACGAAAATGTTTGTGATAATGTGAAATGGTTTTAATTTTAGTTAATTGAGTCTCTACCAGGTTTATATCATTTCAATTAATTGAAAACTAACTTTATTTGCAATAAACAAAATAAAAAAAGATTTAAAAAAAATTGTTATAACACATAAAATATAAGATTAAATATTATATTACGAAAATAAAAGTGAAATTATTACATTTGAAAAAACGATTTTGAATGTTTTTCTTGTGATAAAGATCTGAATGAAAAGCATTTAAAAAGTATTTTATAAATCACATTCTAAAAAGAAATGGTCGGCATTAAATTAATGCAAATAAATTTAAAAGATTATCATTAATTAACAAAAAATTAAGCAAAAGAAACGTTGGATATTTAACGTTCTTTTTTTATTAGTAGAATTCGACATATTGCGTATACGATCTGTTCTAATTCATTCATTAATGATAAAATTTGAAAATGCCTAGAAATTAAATAATAATAGGGCAAGGTTGATAATTTAATCAATTTCACAGTTATGTTAGGTTTAAATTAGAAAAAGCAGTTTTGCTTTAAAAATAGAAATAGAATGTCATTTGTCATTTTGAATTAATTACTTGAGTAATTTTTTAGAGTATTATCTATGGATCTAGTTCTAAAACTCTCTTTTATTAAGGACATTGCACAGTGCTCGTTAACATTATAATATGTATAATAATTAGAGTACGGATAAATTGTTTTTTAACTATGGTTATTTGTGTGAAGAAACAACTTCAGCGTGATCTTGAAATAACTTAACCAAAATAATCGTTGCATAATTTATGTGATCAGACAGAATAATCTATTCACAGATAAACACAGTTAGATTGGAAATGAGACACAACGAAGATCTTTAAAGAGACTCTAGCAAAGCATGTGATGCTCAGAAAGAAGAATTAGAGATGTCTTTCTAATATATTAGTCTTATAGCAATAACAGACTGCTTGCATACTAGTGCAGAGTCGGCGATGGGGGTGTTCACACTATTTTTGTCGATCTACATCTAGATCTGAGTAGTTTGTTATGTCAATGAGTGTCACGCATTAGTAATTACCTGCTCTATCGCTTAGTGGCAAATCAAAGGTTTTGGTCATGAAGAAAAATATTCCCAAATACTCTTACCAAACAGTACATTAGTCTTTAGACAAACATGGTAGAGACGGTTCCCATTATTAATTAGAAGAATAATTCCCCGATATTCTAATGATTGGCTCCGCCGCAATGTACGTAAGTGATCTTGACTCACCTTGAGCTAGTTTTATTTATATTTCACCGAAACGATAACAACATGAAGTTACAAACACAAAGATTCGTTTATTAGAAAACACAAATAATTCAATTCAAGATTCAAGAGACAGAATTTCGGTTGTTGTTTATTGTAAACTAGATGTGACCCCTTCCGCCCCCCGCCCAGGTACACCACTGTGTAAACATGTACGGACGACAATGATGTTTATACTTAATAATTGAGACCCGATACTTTCATATCAGTGAGCTAATCAAAAGGCAATTATACACCATCCGATGCAATACGAAAAAGCCGCGGTTTGATGCAGTACGAAAACAAACGCGGTCCGGATCATTACGAAAATGTAGCCCGCCCGGTGCAGTATGGAAATCGTCTCGGTCCGAACGAACGAAAAGGATCTCGTCCGGTGCAGTACGAAGATGCTTTTACAGGCAAGTGTATGTGATTCCACTGCAACTACCCCATATTATTATTGATTAGATTAAATTTAATTTGAACGCTATTTTGTTCAATAAAAAAGTGACTGAGTTTCAAATTTGTTAAAAAATCGTGATAGCTTATTGTTTGCGGATGCAGTTCAAACACGACAATCTGATTTTTCAGTAAATGTAAATAATAATATCCATGGTTACGTATTCCAGTTTCTGAATAGACAGATACATAGATAGATACATACATACATTGTACACAGAGGACAATTAACGAATATTGTATTTGATGATGATATGTAGTTTCCAACGCCTCCTTCCAAATAATAAAGAAATTTTCAATTTGCGTGTGCAAAGTTCACTACAGAGATCATGATGTCAGTAATCAAACAAATAACGGGGATTTTGCTTAGATAATCAATCGTCACACCACCCTAGAGCTTTAAAGTTGTCAGATACAAATCTCAGAACAATGGTGACAAAAAGCGTTTGTAATTATCAGACCAGTGATCGATAAATTGATTTTTAAATGTAAAATAGTCTAGGTTTGACACTAATTTCACCACGGAAAAACATCCTCCGAGAAATTATTGTTATTTTGCAAAATTAGGTCTTTCTTTAGTAAAATGGCATTTTCTGAACAGTAATTAACTAACTAAATTCTTTAGACGCATCCTGGATATTACTTTATCTTCAGTAAAATACATTTATCTACGACTCTTCAATAATATAGTCGTTATACGCGCAACCATAGGGATATAACCATACTCATAAGACACTAGTGAATTGTATGGATTTTATTCACTGGAGGTGTTTTGTTGGTGGCCTATTTATAGATATAAACAAAATAAAAATTGTTATACTCTCAAACTATTTATTGTTAGAAAGAAAATTGGACATCGTCTTCAGAGGATTCTTGTATACCAGGTCTAGAACTCTCTTTGTGCTCATTGAATAATATACTATTATTGTCTAGATGTTTGGGAAATAATTTCTTAATATCACATTTTGATTTTAAAGTGCGAGTTCTAAAATATTTTTCTAGGTGTGGTTTTCCTACTGCAGCTATAGCTGGCCGTATCGGAACCACAACTATTTCTAAACAATTTATAATTATTTATTTCCCTGGTATGAGGAAGACCGTCGTTTACCGTTGATCTTCTTATGGTCAAAGCTCGTTGAATCTGAATCACGAATCGTGTTATTACGTATTGTCGTCCCACGCAACAGTAATGTATTTATTGGAGCTTCTATCGACTCCCGTCTACAGTTCATGCGATTCATTATCGTACCTGTACTTATTTAGTATCGTACTCCCAGCTAAGGTAAACTGGAAGAAATACACCGTAAGGTTCAGCTCTTGGACCGACACGTTAACATAATGTTGCAGTTCAAGTCATAAGAGTATCTCCTGTAATGAATAAGTGAACTCTTGAGGTAGCCCTTTGGAAGTTATTGCATCGACTTCTTAAACAGTCACCTTATCGACTTCGTAGCGGTACTTAAAAAGTTGTATCTTTTGTCGTACCTGCAGTGGTGTTAAAATCTATTAGTGCATGTATGACGTAAAATTATATGTGAAGTGTTGTTAGTGCCATAAGAAGTCCGTACAGTTTTTGAATTTCACTTTAGCAATTTCATTAATAAATTAAGTATTTGTTAATTGAATTTAATTATAGGTTAGATATTATCCTGTGGTAGTTTACGAGGATAATAAATATTACCTTTTAAGGCCATTAAGTTACTAAGAACTCTATTAATGTAGGTAGTTACCAAATATGTTTATTTATAGTTGAGTATTCGTCGGTTGTACATTAATAACGTGCCCGACGCACACTATAGTTAATTTGTTTACCTTTCTGGTTGTTGTACACATTTAATTTGCATGCAAACATTTTTCTTTTTCTATAAACTGCTCAACAATTGAAGTGGCCCACCAAAAAAAAGATTATGTTTTCGTGTTTATTAGAAACAAAAAGACATCAACGGTTGTTGAAATGTCATTTATAAATAATTCTTTTATTTTGGTGTAAGATTTGTTTTGTAGAATCATAAAAATTTCAGAATTGAATAATTTGAAAAGTAATTTAGCTCTCGAGTGCGTAGGGACATAATTTTAAAAATCCGTGTTTTTCGCTTTTTGCTACAGAATATTAAATATTTTGATAACTAAATAATGCCGGTATGCTCTCTAATCGGTTAAGCTAAGATCTTTTTAATCTAGCCTGCCGTTTAGTACAGCAAGGTAATTTTCAAAAAGAAGTTGGTCGATTGCTACTGGGTTTCGTACATAAATAAAAATCCAACCAAATATGCAAAATTAATGTAGAATTATATATAAAAACAAAATCAAAGTTACCCATGGTCATTTTTCATAACTACTTGTGGTTTCTGTCTTTTCTTTTTTTGATGGGCCACTTCAATTGTTGAGCAGTTTATATAAGGATTAGATTGGAAGATAAAAACTCAAACGTTCTGATTTTATTGTGTGCTCCACCCACCAAACGGTACACTATTTTTTTGGTGTGCGATTAATATATTTACTTGTTAAACATATATCGTTGTTTGCATATCATGCTTGAAGCTATTCCAGATGCAGAATAGTAATAAACTGCTTGTTATAGGGTTAATAACTATAGAGTAAGTTGCATTATACCGGGTGTACAACTTAAGTTTGCTTCTGTTAAAGTAAAGAAAGCATTATCAAGTTTTTTAAGTTTATCAGAACGTCCGTATGGTACGGTTGTGACGAGGCTGTACTATCCAGAGACTATCGACTATTGTCGCTGTGATTTTGACCCATTTCCCTACTTTGTCTTCTAAAAACAGGCCACCCACGAAGCGTATTGCCGATCTACCACCTATATCTTCAACCTGCCAAGTTAGCCATGTGGCTGTTGCAATTTGTGTTATAGGGGAAACTTCCGCTCTGGGTCTCTAATTCCCATTTCTCCCTCAACAAAATCAGCGCGGCCAATATAAAATTATGGCGGGATGGGACGCAACAAATGTTTATGGAATGCAAAAATCTCACGACGCGACACTATAAAAGAGGTTTGGACTAGGGGTTTACAATGCATTTTATTAGTTGGGAATTTACAATAAATCTAAAAGAGATTAAAAGGGTAACACTTCAAAATATCTTAACAAAAATCAGCCACGTTTAGAGTATTATCTTGTACGTAATATTTTGGAAAACGGGGCACAAATTTCATGGTTGTAGTTCACACAAGGATTTTTCTAGGGAAATATGTGACTGTAAATTGCCCTCCTATAATTTAGTTTTTTTAAAGACAAACCATCTGCCGTAGATAAAGGCAGCAGATAACTTGAAACGTTTCAGGACAAGGTTATGTCATCTCCATTAACACAATATATTTCTTAAGAAGTTACTTTTGTAATTTTATTATCTTTTATCATCAAGTTTTTTGAAGTTCTATTCATTTCATGCAGAATAGAATAATGAAATAAATTTAAAATAAAATCAATCTTCTTTACAAATAGAACTAGCATATACTTAACAGAATATAAATTGAAAATTATGAACTGACAAGGAATTAACTAATATTGTACATGCTAAAATGATTAAATGCAGCAAAGAGAAATTTTTTCCTGTCTGCAAACTAATTAGTTCGTTCTAAGACAATATACTTACAATTAGTACTTTCTAACATAATTTATTATCAAAATACTAAAAATAATGAAGTGAATATATTAACTTCTTTTTATTCCTTTTAATAAACAACCTGTAGAAGTTTATTGACGTTTTCATACCTTATCTATAATATAATTGTTGCTTTTTAACTTTTCAGGTAGTATTCTAATCTGAATTTATCTTTAACAAACTTAGAACTGGAAAAGAGGATTAACTGCCAGGAAGTATCGGGAAAAGTCACTTTAGCGCTCTCCGAATAAAATGTAGATAAATATTGTATTATGTCAATGCTTGAATAATTTACTATTAGGATTTTCTCCTCATATTGGTTTAGCTACTATAACCTACGTTTTGGCTAACAATGTTACTATTAGTTGACAATTTTTATACATAGATATCAATAAATCAATGTAAAGGTTACAAAATTAAGATGCAGTAATTATTAACTAGATCAAGTACAAAGTTATTACAGCACTTAAAACTTAAAGCAATTAAGATTGAAAGTAAAAATGTGAAACTATAAAGTGCTTCGCTAAATGAATTTATGAAATAAAATTGCAAATGTTTAATTAGATTATATAACCATAGATAACAAAATAGATCGTAGCGGTTAAAGAATCTTATGACCTTGAATATATCCATAAATTAAAGCAAAACGAGTATGTGAACATTGAATAAGATTATCTTCTACTGGTGAGTCCCTACAAGGACGAAATAGCTGTTAAAGTGTCTGAGATTGTTGCCTTCTAGGATTTGCACTAAGAAGTAGTAAAGAAACTTTGAATGATTATTACTAATAAAACAGGCAAACAAAGGAATGCCAATACTTACAAACTTCATTCTTTAATAACTTTCATTTTAAATGGTTTATTTATACAGTTCCTTTTTATTTATATAGTTTTTATTACCGTATAAACCTGCAGTGACCTACAGCACAAAGTTGCAGAGTATTAAACCGTTTTCCTGAGTGCAATGGCATTCGTAGATGATTTCCATATGATTTCGTTATTGACATAAAGATTTTAAATACCTAATCAAAATTCTTAATCTCAGTTTTGCGAATACTGCCAAGTGTCAATAGAGTTCTGGTTTTTAGGTTATGTTTATAACTTGCATTGCAATAAGAAATTCTTTGTTTTTATGTACATAATAAAATGTCTAATTAATTTCTAATCCCTGATATTAGGAAGTGAACCCTTAACAGCTCTGCCATTGTTATACTTCTCGTATTATGTGTAGCTACCTACCTGTTGGATCTTTCAAAGTCGTAATGATTTTCTGATTTTTTGCAGTACCTGTCGGAACCTGACACAAGTGAGAGCACTATCAATCGTCTTACAGTGCCTTCTTCAGGTATCTCTTTTTGTTTTTCTAATGGCCTTGTACGC
The DNA here is from genome assembly GCA_011009095.1 of Ignelater luminosus. Classification (NCBI taxonomy): domain Eukaryota; kingdom Metazoa; phylum Arthropoda; class Insecta; order Coleoptera; family Elateridae; genus Ignelater; species Ignelater luminosus. The sequence goes on along the minus strand of VTPC01001408.1, from coordinate 202,929 downwards.
ATTCATCGCTTCTCTATAATCGTTCTATGTTTCTGCTGTCTTTACTCTGTCAAGCAGATTGCGCACTGCTTTTATCTTTCAAGAGTGGTTCTCGTTCCGCCAAACTGTGTTGCTTATGTCTTTTTCTATTTGAGGACAGTTATTGTTGTAGGTAACTCTACAGAAACTTTAAGACCATATCTGTCCTTAACATCAATCCCTTAGAGGTTTTGAGGAAAGTCTGTCTTGGAAAGCTTCTATTAATTTCTTTTAAAGTTCAATATGCCATCTTTTTGAAGTTTTGTTTTATCAAGGCGGATGTGTCCGTGATCTGAACAACTTAATTCTTCATTGAACGTTTAACACCTCAAAGTTTGAGAGGTGTTTTTTGACTCTCCCATTTAACACCTTCTGAGCTTTTTTGAGCCACGGCATAAAGAATACTATAATTCAAGATTGAATATTATCATCCGTAATTAGTGATACCCAACAGTCTTGGGAATCACAGGTTTGGAGCGCACGACCCTGCAGTTACTCCTAGAATTGTGCTACATTCTCGTGGTTGGGGTATGACAGAACCCTTAACGCCTTCACTGTATAAAAACTTGAGCCGCCCCAAGAATTACTGGAACCATCCTTATTAAGTTAGTCTGACTATGAACCTGTGCCGACGTCATGGTCATTCATTTAATTCTAAAACATATCTACTTGAATATCTCTGCAAAAACTCCAAATGCTCATCAAAAAACTGTTTTAAATTATTTTCGAACGAAATTTTAAAGGTTAAAGTTTTAGATAGGTATGCGTTTAAATTTAAAATTTTAATTTTAGCAAAGTAAATAGATACGCATTTTGCATAATAACTAGTATTAATAAACGAACCATGAGTTATTTATAATTAAGGTTGATGAGAAATGACTTTTGTAAATAAATCGTACATTGTGTGCAAAACAAGCAGGTTATATTCTTCATTCTTTAAACATTTTTCACTTGCAAAACCTAAATTTGCACAGATTCGATTCATTGTAAGTTTGACTATATTGCTCAAACATTCACCGACTTTAAAGATTGATTTAAATCGATGTTACATCGTAACAAGTAATGTGATAATAAAGTTACCTTCCGGTTAAAAAACTGAACAAAAATCGTAGAATGTTCTTTAGTAAGATCAGCTCACTGCCGAGAAATCTTTACATTTAAGAATGATGTCAATCCACCAACAAACTGAAATCATATTGATATGTCTTAATATGTAATAAAATTGTCGATTAGGTTTTCTGATGTGTGCGCATTGCTATGCGTAATTTTAGCTCAAGAAGTTATAAATCGGTAGAAAGAAGAAGTTTAATGACAAGACTTGAGTTGTACCGAAGATTTTTCATCACGACTCAAAGGAAGTTTGATGAAAAATTAACTATATTCCAAAAGAAGTCCAAAATCTGATTACAGGTTCAGTTTAAATAGGAACGGTAGGTGATTCAGGACTCATCAAAATCAGTTCTTGCTCTTGTACTAGTTTTTTGCCGGGTCGGTGGTACAAACGGAGCTAATTTCTTAGTAGAAAGCTCAAGTGCAATGTTTTAGAAACAAAAGCAAAATCCTTATGTGTTGCAGTGGCTTTCAAATGAACTCGTTTGTATCATCTCCCATTCAAATGACGATTCAACAAAAGCAAAATAATAGTACCTTAAGATCAAGATAATCGAAGCCTTAATTATGATTTTGGGCCAAGTAGCAGATTTCCATTCAAATATGGTCAATCTAAAAATTACTTATTTTGTTATCAAACTCTAGGAAAAAGCTATGGTTCTTATTCAGTTTTGGTCTTTTCTCCGGAACTTCGAACAAAATTAGGTTCCTGAAGATGAATTGGTACAAACATCAGCCTTGGAAGGTTAATTCCAAACAAAGCATCGATTTTAGTTGTATGATTTACATAAAACTGTGACAAAATATATTAAACTAAATAACTTTTTAAATTTTAGATTTCGTTTTCTTAGAACTCGAACTTGATTTTGTCTTTTGAACTATGGTAGCCCTGACACTTAGCAATCTACAATATTCATTCATGGTTTGATATTATTCTACCGTTATGCATTGTGAAATGCAAATATTTGAGTAAAAATAGTTTTTTCTTAAAACTCTCTACAAACTGCTTTTTTGGAATTTTATTTAGCTCTTTATTTTTGTATTTAAGATGCAGCAGGGTGATTTGTTAGCCTTTATACAAACTTTGTCAATAGATTTTTCTGTTTCCAGGTTACAGAGATTTTAAAGTTTTTAAAGACTGAAGCTGTAATAACCATAATTTCCACTTTATAATCAAGTTTATAGCTAGCCGTGCAACTTCACACATTCTACGTTTCTGCTATGCAAAAGTTTTCCGGTAAAAAACAATAGACGACCACCGATTCTAGTCATTTTGGAAAAAAAGTGAAGAATGTTCAACATTTACCGATTGCCGCAAGATTGGAGGAGGGGTTGGGCATTGTTCGACTTTTTTGTTATTTTGCCTTCATCCCGCCATTTAAGCAGAAGTGTCTGTTTAGGCGTAACGTTACAACGAGATGAAACTTTTTTGTTGTGAATGGCATCTAAGGATGCAACATACGAACTGGTTACGGACAAACTTTGATTGTTTTCTGTTTAGGATGTTTCGAAAAATCTAGTTTGGGCCGATTTTGAACTTTTGAAATTACTAAAAGTGGGATGGTAAAGTAGTTTCTAGCGAGATGAACTTTAACGCCCAGAACACCAATTTGAAGAAATATTTAAAAATTGATTATTATGTAAAGTCAGTCTTTAAGAATTCTAAAACCTCTATAACTTGTGAAGAAACTAAAATCAAAACTATGTTTATATGACATTTGTTTCTTGAAAATACATTTACTTTCTCCCTTTCTAAAGAGGTTAGCAAATCATCCTGTATTAATGAAACTAAACTAATACGTAATTGAAAATAAATCAGAAGTAGAATGCCTAAAATATATGCACGCTTAAGCATACACGCCTCCTTAATAAGTAATACAGCAATTGTGAAATTTGAAATAAATTGCAATCAAAACAAAAAGTTGTACAAGATGTTAAATGTTACAAAGGACGCTACCATAAAATAAATAAACAGTAAAATTGACGACTCTTGTTTTTCATTAATGCAATCTTCTATTTCGTCTTCTGGGTTAACGATCGGATTACTAATTGAAACCGCTTAATTTTATCGATGTGTAGTTTATAAGAATTTTAAATAAATATTATGAAAACCCAGCCAACTATGTAGATTTTACATTGTTAAAAGTATTACACATTCAAATGGCAATCCTATATATTTTGTTGATATAAATTTTAAACACTATTGACGTCATTGATGACATACGTACCTACTTTGCAAATGTAATTTTACTGTCAATGATCTAAACTATAAGAATTTTTAGAGCTTGTAGAAATGCGGAAATCGGAAATAAAGAGTAGTAAATAGCCTTCTTTGTTTCCATATATACAGAATTATTATTGTATTAACTCTTCATTATTTGCGACCTACTTTCGAATATTTTATATCGGAAATTAAAATAATATGATTTACGTTAATTAAATTCTAAAACTTAAAAAGTCACAAAACTTGTTGGCATTTTACTAAGTAAAGAGTAATTTCTAAAAGTCCCCCAAAACGAATACTTTTACATAATTATACTTTGGACTAATTTAATATAAAAGGAAAAAAAGTGATTCTTGAATGCGCAACGGAAATTAATTAATAAAACCCTAATTTAGAAAAACTGACGTATTTTCAATCTTGAACTTGACCTGTCTTATCGTGCACTATTAGCAAATAACAATTTCTTCAAATCATTTTATCATTATACAATCAGGAAATTAACATAAATCTTTTCCTCTTTTACAGTGTGTTACGCACAAATTCCAATTCAGCTGAATTTGAGCTTCAATGCCTTTAGCAGAATAAATTGGTTTTTGGACGTGAATATCCTTCAGAGCACAACATGCTACTTTGATGTCAATTCTATTATATTTACATATTCCACATAAATATTGTACTCTATCTATTAAACTCAAATGAAAACTAAAATGTTACTGTTAAAAGTTCATGTGATGCTGTTATCGGCAAAAATCATAACCGCCGGTATATTGGATCCATTTAATTGGGCAAGAGCTGACCGACTTGAAGTAAATATACCTTGGTTGCCATGTAAGTAAAAGAAGACAAAATGACCATTTAACATAGTTTTAAATTTTATTTCGAAAGCTCGTAATTAATAGCTTTAACCTTATTGTGATAGGAAAAAACCAACAACATTTTAAGTGACTTTTTAACATCCATAAATTGAAAACGAATTAAACATTGAATATCGTATATTTTATTAATTTATAAAAGTATTATTTAATTAGTATAATTATTTTTTATTATTTGCAGTTGAAAATGAAACCAGATGTTATGAAGAATTGGGTTGCTTGAACATTACAAGAAGTTGGTATCATCTGATACATCGACCTTTCAATGTATTTCCTCTTCCTAGATCTGTGATAAATACTAGATTTATTTTATATACAAGACTTAATCCTTCAGAGGCAAGTTTCCATTTTAGTTATTTTTTGTTTATGAAATTAATAAATGCATATTGAAACCAACCCATGAATGATTGCAAATTATTGCGAAAAATGCATTTTAATATAAACCTAGACGTTGGTCGTCCTTGAAATTTAATTCGCAGACATTTGAGTCTTGAGCAATTTTGATTCTATCAGTATGCAAAACCTCCTTGATCTACTTTCATTACTATACTCCTTAATCAACTTTCAATTACATTTTTTATCCTTCATCAGAATAAAATATTCAGAAGTTGTAATTGCATTTAACGAATTTTTCAAGACAAACATGAACTAGACACGACAAATCTGACTAATCAAAGCATTTATTTATTTATTTGTACATCATGCAAAGGAAATCAAGAAAATCTAGATTTTTGCGATTGCAAGCGAATTTCTTCAAAAAAATGTTGCGTAATGCTCGTGAGTTATTTTTATCACCAGTACATTTCCATGTAACACTTTTAGTGGTTGAGATCTACACCAAATAAATTATATCGTGAATTTCTTGATAAGACTAATAAATCCTTGAAAATAAATAGCAGGAAACAGTAGAAATCTTTTGAGCTTCTTAGTATTAATGGCTAGTAGCTTGCAAAGTCATGAATTTATGCACACATGCGTCAACTGTTTATATTTCTTGAAAACCAAGTATGCAAATATTTAAAATCGATTGCGCACACGGTGATATTTCTGCATTTCAGTTCTTTTAATGATGTTTCTACAATTTGGAAAAAGCTAAGCATTAACTTGAATTATTTTACACGATATGAATAATAATACAGTAGCATCCGTTAATCACTTCAAAAGGCCACGTTAGGTACCAGTACAATATGCAATTGTTGTTCATTAGTCGGTATCATGTTGAATTCTGGAAACTTAATGTATGATTTTTAATCGGAAAGATCTTAATGAATGCCAAAACTGTCCAAGATTTTTTTGATCATGCCGTCCAAGATATTGATTTTTCCTCGCAGTACATACTTAAGCAGAACCTTCATTCTTCATTCGGTTTAGGGACAGTCAGAGTATTATAAATTAATTTAAATAAAATTGTAATTCTTTAAAATGAAGTAAAGCAATACCTACTGCCAAGTCCTGCTTAATACCATCAGGTCCTGCTAATTATTACTAGATCCTGCCAAGTACTACCAAGTCCGGAAAAGTACTGCTTGAATCAAATTAAACATTTAAGCAGAAATTAATGGCAGTGGTACAGAATATGGCAGTACTTAATAAAACCGGAAAGAGTTATAGCAGAATTAATTAACTGGACGTTACGAGGCAAGATATTGGAAGTGCCAAAAGTACCACATCATCTTGATCAAGAGTTGTAGAGTTGTTCTGAGTTTCGATTGGTTTGATTATTCTTTTCTTAAATCATATTAGAAGCAAAGGTGTGGTTCGATCTTTTACTATACTTGCGTTAGTGTTTGTATCTCATTTTAGATTAAAGTTGCTTTATGAATTGAAACTGCCATAAGAGAAACTCAAAGTGAATTTTTGTCTTTTTATGTGGTTATATTTCGAAAAACACTGAAATCGTTTTGTTTATGTTTGTTTTAATTTACAAAACCAAAACCAGAATGCTTTATGGCATGCAGGAACTTATAACTTAGTTCACCTTTCAGCCTTGTTCTCTGTTTTTAAGGTCTTCGCCGTTACCACTTGCACATCTTTTACGTACTAGTCATCTAGAATTTAATAGAATAAATTCTATGGTTCAGAAGCAAGTTGGATACTTCTTATCAAGCTTTGAAAAATCCATCCCAATATAATTTCATACATGGAGAGTCCTGAGATAAGTCAGCAAGGCGAAAACATAAAGCGTATTCTCGTACCAAAGGCTTTATTTACTTTTGAAATGTCTTGACTTGTTTAGACTTTTAGGCTTAATTAGATTTTCAAATAGATCGCGCTAATTTGACGAACCAGCTTTTTATGTTAGTTACTTTGATTTTTTTGCTGTTGATATTTCAAGGCAATGAGGTCTTCATTATTATTATATTTATACCCAAACACAGACAGTCGGTGCTCAGTTTGATTTTTGATTCTAATAACTTATACACATTAACATAGAGAAAATTGAAATTAACTAAATTCAAAAAATAACAGATCTATATTACACTAATTTTAAAGACTTGGGCTTTTGGGCTTATGCTGAACTTTCCTAATTGGATTTCTTTAGTTTCTCAAACAAATCAAACTTGTCGAACCAGTTGAGATTTACATTTCTTTTGAAGAGGGTTAGGACTGTTCAGATGGATTGGACATTTAGGTTTTTTGGGCTGATTGAACTTTTCTGTTTCTATATTCTTGTACATTCTCACATAAAATGTTCACATTGGCTATACTAGACATCCTGGGGCAAACCTCCAGTTTATTGTTTAGAATACAGTCCCACTAGATAGATGTCAGTTTCGTGTCACAATTTGTTTTCTGAATTAAAAGGAAAGGAATGCAACCTCTTACATATTCTTTTCTCAAACTCGGATACTCAGTTTCCAGAATTCCATTGCAAAGGTCAAAACTTATTGAAAACCAAAGTCTACTTCGTATCCACAACACATATTCAAATCAGTCATGTTTGAGCACAATTCTGCTGTTCAATCTCATCCATAGAATTACCATCCTTCAGATAGAACTCTAAATCATCAATCACCTAGAATTACAAAAACCAGCTTTGTGTTAAACCAAGCTTGTTCTGATAATAAAAATAAAATTATTTGTCGAATACTTAGAATCTGTATCCACTACAAACAACTCTGAAAATCTTTACATTAGATAAGGGAAAAGAAAAAGTATCCATTTGTTCGGACGTCTGTAAAGAATTGAAATCTATAGTTTAAGCAAATAAAATCAAAAAGAACTGAGATTTATAGCTTGCTTAAAGTTGCTTTAAGAATTTGAAAGCAACACAAAAACTCTCCAATAAAACAAAAACAGTAGAATGTAGCACAATACCAACTAATTACATTTTTATAGCAATATAGACCAACAAGTTTACAGAGTTTGCTTTAATAAAAAATAAACGAGCATCACTGAACTGATTTATAATATGAACACCACTAATCAAGATGTTTGTTTTCGATGTCTAAATAAAGATCTTGAGCACAAACTAGTACTTTAAAGCTTGTTAGCATTCGGGCAATTTTGTTCGATAGCCACCACTGAGTGACCGAGACAGGGAAAACGTTTTTTAACAGATGCAACTATTGTGAAATTTTGAACCGTAATAACATGTTATAAAACTTTTAAATACAAAGCGTTAAACTAGCCGACCCTTCGAAATGTTTTTGATTAAACGATTTTCATACATTTATTTCTTCGTCTAATAATCAAAAATAATAAACATTAGGATAAGAACGAATTTATTGCTGTAATTTAAAAAAAATATATTATGTATATTTTTTTAGGGCCAAATTATCAAAGCACAAGACGACAAAACTATAAAAAGATCAAATTTCGACCCGAAAAAGAAAGTTAAATTTATAATTCATGGTTTCATTGATACTCCACTCTCAAATTGGGTAAGTGTTACCACTTATGTCTCTTGTTCTATATAAAATAGCACTTAATTATTTTATAATTACAGGTAGGAGACATGAAAGACGAATTGCTTAAAGCAGAAGATTTAAATGTCGTTGTTGTAGATTGGGCAGGAGGAAGTCTTCCTCTTTACACTCAAGCAACAGCAAACACCCGCTTAGTTGGACTAGAATTAGGTTATTTTATCAATTATCTAGTTGTAAGTACTTAAAAGCTATTATTTAACAATATTAAAGGACAGGATTGTTGCAAAAAGAGACTAAAAATCTTAATTAAACCGAAAGTAGGTTTCCATTAATTTTGCATTAACCATGCATAACGAAAATTTTGAAGGTTAGAGTAATTTATTACTAAAATTTCTGTTTCATTTTCATTTAGTTTTTTACAAACAAATAGGTAATTAATGATAATTTACTTATCTTTAAAGAAAAATTACGGTTTGGATGCTGATGACGTACACATCATCGGACATTCTTTAGGAGCGCATACTGCTGGTTACGCTGGATCGATGGTTCCTGGTTTAGGAAGAATCACGGGACTTGATCCTGCTGAACCATACTTTCAAGTTAGTATTAAGTTCAATTTTTCTAACATAACTTGCTTAAAGGTCAAGACCTTTATAAAAGTTCATGATAATGAATGTCTCATTCAAGTTTGTTTTAATTGTTACGATGTGAAAGTTTCTTTTCGTTTTGATCTCTATAAATTACTTAAATGTTTTGCTAATTAAAACAGTCTTCTAATATAATAAATAATTAAAATTAACAAATTCCTGTAGATATAATTAAGTAAGTTTTACACTGTATAATTATTACGTCCGCTCCCTGTTTTCTTTAACTCTAAATTCTCATCATTTAAGTTAATATCGCACGAACATGCAAGTAAAACAAAACACTGCGATAGTTTTACTTTTTTTTTCAAGATAGTCACTCCTCATTTCCTTTAATTTTTAAAATAATACTTTAATTATTTTATGCAAACTATGTGTTTTTACTTTCCATTGGAAAATGACGTTAAATTTATTTTGGATATTTTTTGTTGGGTTAGTTCTACGCCAGAGTTTATTGCTACCATAATTATCTTCTTTCTTGTCTAAGAGCTTATCTTGACTCTCTATTGACACCATTGAGGAAAATAGTTGACCTTCTCATCAAGCAGGGTCTTTTTTTTCCCAATCGGCCCGATAATTAGGAGGCCCGCTTAGATATCTGTACCAGAACTGGAAAAAGTACTTTCAAAAGTATTTTAAGCACTTTCAAGGCTGCAAACGCTGTTACTTTTTAAAACGAGTTGTTGGTATTTGAATTCCTTTGTAGTTGTGCTTGGTGCTTTCAGTATTAAAATTTTTCAGAATGCTCCAGAACGAGTGCTTGAAATTTTTAAAAAGGGGCTGTTCTTAATTCTCAAGGTCTTAGCTGTATAACAAGTTTACATTAGGAATTTTAAGTCTTAACCGACAAGTCAATGCGTTATTCAATTATTCATAATAAATATCGCTTTTCCTTGCTACATGTGTTTAACTGCTCAAGTGTAACTGCTTTACTTATACTTGAAATTACCAGTCAATGATGTGTATATTTTAAGAATTAATGCAATTTCATAAAAACCAGAAGTTGAACTTGAAGTACTTTTCGGCATTTCAAGCACCAATAAAGGCTTTAGTTATTTAGCAAATGGCACTTTCTTCTTGAGGCTTTAATTTTGAATATTTGGTAATTGATGCTTTAAATATCCAATTACCATGCCTTGAAGCACCTTATCTCAATAACTTGTCCACGAAAAAATTCATACATTCAAAATTGCTTACAGCTCCGAAATGCGTATAGAGCGGTTTAACTGTCACAACAGATTTCTTCGAAACGCTAGCGAGGGTAGACCACAGTGTAAATCATGGAACTTGTTCGAACGTTCAATAGGGAGCTGTCGGAGTCGGATCGTATGATAATCCGAACAATCCAGTAACTGGAAAGGCGTAATTTATCTTAGAACTCAACAACTCCGTTCGAGATGTAACCAAGAAGCTGAAGTGCTTCCATTCGTGAAGGAAGGACAAGGAAGCTTAATCAGGGATTTTGACTATGTCATGATGCACGGTCACGTAAAGTCAATTTCTCTCAGATTCCTGTTCTAGAATCTTTCTCTGTAAAAGATCCGGCGGTAATTCCGATAAAGAAAGACAACAACAGCAAAAGCACAAATTAAGCCCTTTATGAAATTCTACGAACGATTTGTTTTCTTTTGGCCGGATTTAGTCTCAGCTTACTGCAGCAGAGATACCGTTAAATGGATGCATGGCAACTTGTATTTTGTTCCAAATGAGTTCAACCCTTCTAACATTTCCTGAGCTGAGTCCAATAGAAGAATATTAGACGATCGTAAAGCAGAAACCCTAAGATACGTGGGATTGCCAAGAACATCACACACTTTAAGAAAAGATGGGAGAAAGTAAATCAAAAAGGTTCAATTTTTATATTTCCTCTAAACTGTACTCTCCGAGTCCAAAGATGGTGTATAGATTTTTTCATGAACTTAGTCTAGCAGACCTAGACACAATCATTTGGAAATTTACACCTGTTTAGTTGTTAGTCAATAGCCACAAATTAGTAATGTTTTATTCTAGAGAATAATTGTTGTTGTAAAACTGGTTTTTGCTTTTTGAAAATTTGTGTTTCCTTTTCGGTCTTACAGAGAATTCTGCAGACCCATGTCTTGTAGTTTATTAACTGGAAAAGTAAGCAAAAGACTATCTAAGGGGCCCGGAATCTTGTACTGGCCTAGGATCTGCCCTGACCAAAAACAGATACTGTCATTAAGATATGTATTTTGAAAGCCCAAGGTGTCTCCGAAACGTTTTTGCATAAGAGAATTTTCTTTGAAAATTAAAGAAAAGTTCAAACTAATAAATCTCAAAGTCCAGACTACTTTTTTAAATAGTAGTAATTACTTGGGATGGCCAAATAAGAACTTAGTCTAAATAGATCATTTTGTTAAAATCTTTGAGCACGAATCACTGAAGTTACATCGCTACACCCAAAGATTTAATGGCAAACTAGAAAGCCTTGACCATAAAGGAGGAATTTTTAAGATTTGATTTCCAAATCAATCTTAAACCTTTATTTACATGAAATCTCATAGTCTTGACAATAAAGAAAGAATCCTTTAATTCTTAACTGCAAAATGTATTTTCAGGCTTTACTTACATAGAATCTCACAGAGCATTGCCCAGAAAGAAGAGATCTTTAAAATCTTATTGCCAAAATGAATCATTTAAGTTTTCTTTAGGTAAGATCTCACAGAGTATTGCCCTTAAAAGAAGATTCTTAAAGCCTTGCTGTTAAAATAAAAGCTCAAGTTTTACTTATATAGTCTTTTTGAGCTTTGACCATAAAAAAAAGTTTTAAATTTTATTGCCAGAATGAATCTTCAAGTCTTTAAGTCTCAGACATTCTTGACCATAAAGAAAAAAATCTTTTAAATCTTATTGCCAAATTAATCTTCAAGTTTTATTTACGTATAATCTCACAGAGCATTGCCCATACAGAGAAGATTTTTAGAACCATATCAGAATAAATCTCCCAGTCTTATTTACATAGAATTTCAGAGTCTTGGCCATACAGAGAAATTCTTAGAGCCTGATTTTCAAGATAAGTCTTTAAGCTTTATTTGCGTGGAATCTCAAACAGCCTTGACCATAATGAAAAGCTTTTTTTATACCTTATTTCCTTTATTCGCATACATTGTTGCGGAGCCTTTAACATAAAGGAAACGTCCTTAAAATCCAATTGCCAAAATGAACCTGTTTGGAAATCTTGAACAAGATAAAATCCAGTTTGACCAGTGATGGCACTAATTCCACCATGGAATATTTGAAATGTTTTTGATTCTACTTTTTAAGTTTTGTATTTTTAAATTCTTTTAATATACGAATGGTAATATATCGGGATAACAAGGTTACTTCTCTTCTTCTGTATCCAGCTCTCTTTAGATACTTTACCTATTATAAGTAGAAGCAAGTAGTAACTTACTTAGGTAATCTTAAAAAGAAAAAAATTACTATTTATTAATTTAAATAAGTAGAGAATAAGAGAATCTCAATATTAAGGAGTTTGTTAATTTTGTTTATTACAAAACCACTTCGATTTCATTAACGTCACCACGTTTAAATTAGAAATAGAAGTATTAAGATCATATTTCCAGGGAATGCCTCCTCACATACGATTAGATCCATCGGACGCACAATTAGTAGATGTGATTCATACTGATGGAAAGAGTATCTTCTTCCTGGGTATGTCTATGTTTGGTAAATGAGTTTTAGTTGTTTTATGTGCTAACACCGCTTGCTTACAGCTTCTTGCGTAACAATTTAACAAATACTTCGCATTTACACTAAAGCATGTTACACACACTCTACTCAACACTTTTCATTAAAAAAAACACTCTTGTATGAACTCTAAAGGTCAACAAATTAGTTGTTAAAAAATGAAATTTCTATTTTCTCCACTTTTACTAAAAACATTCCAAAAATAATAAAAGTAAAAATTTGAAAACTCGCCTATTTTATTTCAGTTTTATTATACAAGTTGAATAACATTTAGGTCAAAATTATCACAAAGATTCAGAACTATTTGTTTTGCTTAAATTTTAATATTAATGAGAATGCTGCATGCTCAAGGTCAAAGAATTGTATGAATGTCTCTTAGATGTTGCTTTCTTCTTTATCTTAATGTCTATGTTTCAGCTATATCTTGCTTACAAATAAGTGTTTTACCGGAGAATATTTCAGTTAAATGGTTTTACAGGTTATGGAATGTCACAACCATGCGGACACATAGATTTCTATCCTAATAATGGAAAAGAACAACCGGGATGTGATATTACACAAACACCCCTTGTACCTTTGACATTAATCAGGTAAAACTTAAGTATTTTATGTTATTTCTGGTTTTTAGGGAACAAATAAAAAGAGTATAATCCTACACGTATTTTCTTTTAATTTAAATATTTTACTGTTGGTTTTTCTATGATGTAATGATGATGATATAATAGTCCATAACTACCTCGTCTAATATAAAAAGTTGGTGCGTGACTATTAATGAAGAAAGAGTTACAGAAACTATTTAATTTTTAAATGGTGATATCACTTGCGGTTTATAAATATATGATATAAATCTAAAATTAAAAATGAAATTTTGGTTCGACTATCTGCCGATGTAGTTACACAGATCACTTGATTGGTTAGCTTCCGTGCACTTGACGATTTAAATCAGTGCACACCCTGAAGTTAGACCACCGGCCAACGCTGACTTAAATTGCTTTTAAGTGAGTTCTCATTAATAATTCTTTTTCTTTTTCTTCTCCTCTAAGACCTTGTCGATTTTAGTCCTATACTTGTGTTGTGCTGATTCAGCAAATACGAATACAAGTGTGTTTTATAGTTTAAGCGTTTAAGGTAAACATCAAACTATAAGATGTAGTCGAAGTCATCATTTCTTTTTAAAATAATTTCCTGGACAAAGCATACAATATGGTTTGCATTTGGTTTCTGAACGAGAAACAACTGCAGAAAACTCGGAGTTATCATTTAGCAGTCTACTTATTATACAGAGTTGTTGTTTTGTGATTGATGGGAGGAACTGATGAAGTGATCTCGAAAATGAACTGTTCGTTTGTAGTTTACAAAGCAAATCAAATCTTTAATAAGAACTGACTTTAGAACTGTATTGAAACGTTCCAACGACAGTTTGAACAATTTTGGAATCTTCTGTTGGTGACATAAATGGGATGGGATTTGGTGGAGTCTTGCTGTTTTCCGTGTGTTCTTGTTGCTTGGTGAATGTTGTATCCTAGAAATAGATGGCTGAGAATTTTTGCGATGTCACCGAGGGATGTTTGTTTTTTAGAGACTGAAGGTCCAATTTGAAAGAATTTGAGAACACTTTTTTTGTTCCGATTTCTTAAGGGTGAAAGCGGTTCAGCCAAGCATCCTCATTTACATGTCTCTTCCTTTCTGCTGAAATCGACAGACCACATACGCTGGCACAATTGGTGTGTGGATTTGAAAAAGGCCTTTGTGAATTCCTGCCCTCGATTAACTGAGTCACTGTTACGTGTTATTCTCATTAGCGTTGTGTTATCTTTTTCGTTTCGAACAGTTGTTTTCTAGCAATAGACAGTTGTAACAACTAAAAGTTTTTCCTGTGCTCCCAAACATATAGTAACAAAACTTGTTATTGAAAACAATTTCTTAAAGTGTGCAGGATTGAACGAATTTTTGAAAGATGGTTAAGCATTTTAGGCCAACAGAGTTGGTCAAACTTTTTGGACCATTGTAATTTTCATATTTTGTTGAAAGTACGTCTTTTGATGGGTTGTGTCAAGTTAATATTTTAGCTAGATCGTAGCAAACCGCGATTAGAAACATGAGCTTGTACAAGATCGCAGTCTATTTGGAAGCGTAAACTTTGTCGCGGTTTACAGTAGGAAACCTTTCTTTAACCTGTCACTGATATAGATTGACTGCTTCAGTAGCTATTGCTTCTTTTTGTGCTAATTTGGCGGTCAGTTTCATCTAAACTAGTATTTGTCATTCTGAATTTTTTGACTACCAAAAGGTTAGCAAGCTGTCTTTAGAAATATTGTTTGAAACCGAGCATTATTTTTTGACGCGTTTTATATTTGCCAGTTAGATGATAAACAGGGTGAAGGTAGTCAGATTCTAAACTAAAGATTACACAGAAACAAAGGTGAAAACGTTAAGGAAGAACAAACTTCGTTAGTTTACTCTGGCTTTACGCTGTTTTAACTCTTTTACAGAGTATTAATTAGCAAGATAGTTTTCAGTTTGAATTCCAAATTTTGAATTTTGTAAACCATTTTTTGACTATGTTTTTGACTCTATCGAGATCGCTTTGTGCAAAATAGTTTTCGTAACTTGCAGCTTTATAGTAGACTGTTCTGTCAATACTGAGTTTTCTTTAGGACAAAATCTTTTTTTAGTGTTACTCAAATGCTAGTCGATACGTAAAATTTTGCTTGGTATACCACATTTGATATCTTTGCATATCACCTATTCATCATTTTTGTCTTTCAGTATTATACTGATTGCTCTATCAAAAGGTTTGACCAAGTTTGGTTTGTTGTCAATACAAGACCACTTTGTGCAAGATGAAATTTTTTGCGTATCACCTTTTTGTCATTTTTATTTTTCAGTCTTGCACTGAAGTTTGGACCGTTACCATAAGGCCATAAGGCATCTTGAGTCTGAATCTGTGGATCGATGACTTCATGTCGAACTGCTACTGTTTTGAAAGCTTAGCAATAAGAATAATTTTAGAGCATTTATTGATCGTCTAATTTACTTTCTACATGTAAACATTTAGTGTCTTTTGTTGCAGAGATGGATTGGAAGAAGCCTCTCGAGTACTCGTGGCGTGTAACCATGTCAGAGCTATTAAATTATTCATAGACAGTATTAACAGTCAATGTCCTTACATAGGTACTGAAAATATTTAATGTAATTTTAATAGCCTATTTACGCAAAATACAATTGTAGCTCACCAGTGTCCAAGTTATCAGCATTTCCTAGCCGGGAAATGTTTTACGTGTAAGCCAGGATCAGGAGCTTGTGCTTTAATGGGCTATCATACAGATTCGAGTCCAGGATTAGAGAACGAAATTGCACCACAATCGACACGATTCCAAGACACAATGGGCACCAAGTTTTTTACGACCACTGGAAGAGAATATCCTTATTGTCGTAAGTAATTTATTTTTTAAATAAAAACTGTGAAAAGTGAAAGAACAAGGTGTGATTGAAGGTTTTTTTCAATGATGTTATTCATTTTGCCGTCTGTATTGCCTCTTTGTCAGGCATTCTCAGAATTTGAAAGCAAGCAATTCTTTTCTGTAACTCAGTTATCTTTTCTAACTATAAAACCATCTTCAAAACAGAAACTTTCAGTACCATAGAAAATATTTAAGAAAGCAGAAAAAGAGGTTTGATTACTGCAACACCACTAAATCTGTTCTAAAAGGCTTACTTTAGCGTAGTATAACTTGGGACAGTACCAGTTTCTATCTTTGTATAATCATTTCTTAACTTTTCCAATTACACTTTGTACTTTGGCATTTTACATTAATAGTTTTTTTACTAGCACACGATGTTGTTGATAAATTGATTTTTTTCTTTAGATCGTTTATATCGAGTGAGCATTCAATTAGCAAGACCGCCAACAGCCGAACCATGGGTACAAGGTTTTATAAAAGCATCTCTTCATAGTCCATCTGGAGTAGTTCATTTAGATTTAACCCCATCTGGTGATATGAAACTCGAACATGGTACAACATACTCAGTGGTTGTGTCACATCCTGCAGATTTGGGTGGAAATATAAAAAAAGTGGAATTAAATTGGGAATACGATATGAATGTATTAGAACCAAGATCTTTATGTCTTCTTTGGTGTAATGATCACCTTTACGTTAAAAGTGTTGCTGTGGACCAAATGGAATTACCGGGAAGAGGGTAAGATTTATTGTTTTTTGCTGTTTATGTAATTCTAATTACCATACCTCAAATGAAAATGTAAACAACGATTCAGAAAATATTTAAATGTTCATTGATATCAAAAGTAAAAGGAATTAATCCAGTCGCTGCGCCGCCACACCTTTCACTGAATTTCTAAGTCTAGAATCTTACAGACACACTGTAATACAGTTTTAAATTTGTAAAAGTAAACGTTTGAAATAAAATTAAATAAAAATCAGACATGAACGGCTCCGGGCAAATTTAAATAATAATTTTTGATTCTCACAACTAACAATTTTGTATAATGCACTCTCACAAAAAGAGAAGCGTTTAAATATGTACTAATATATTAATAAGATGCTTAGGAAGAGTTTCACTTTATCGAATTGTTTTATTTATTTTTAACGCTTAAACAATGGTTGTTTATTCAGGAAAAGGATTTTAATTCTACGGTAGTTTTTCAAACGCGACCAGAATTATTGTTTGTTGGTTGAATAACGTCTTTTACTTCATTGTTTAACCAAAACAATGTTTTTTTGATAGAGGATAACACTTTATTTGTGAGTGCAAAATATATTTGTTATTGTTGCAAATAACGTCACAAATGACCTTTTGATGAGGTTAATTAACCTCTTAAATATTAAACAACTAAAACAGAACGTCTTTTTAAGTGGTTTTTTAGAAACCCATTTGTTAGATAATTATAAATAAAATATAATTGCTTACTGATGGTTTTGCAATTTCATTATTAGAATTATTGCATAAACTTCTTGTACTTCAACTTTGTTTTTAATTACTTTCTGTGGTAGAACTAACTTTAAGAATGTAAATCTTCTTCCTCTTCCTTTTCCTTGTTATTCTCCGTTCAGCAATCGTTCATGTCAGAAATTTTATTCAGTAATTTTCTCAAAGAAATGTATTGTGAAATATGGTTTTGGGGCCAATTTGCTGTTTTTTTATTTCGATATTCATATTTCTTGCACCAACTACATTGCGAATTTACCAAACGGCGAATTTGCCATTTTTGTTTTTCAAAGTTTGCAAATTGGATAGAAGGTGTCAAAATTATTTGGTGCCAACCACCGTGGGGCTTTCCAGAGAATACTGTTTCGATTCAATAGAATAGGTATTATACTTCAGTTAATAGAACTTTTACTGTTTTAAACAATTGTCTATAAACTTAGTCCGAGTTACTCGCGAGTTTGGCTTTCACAGCTCCGTCTCAATTCTGCCTTGGCACCTATATCTTTCAGCAACGTTATTCTTATAATGCACTTCCAAACAACCACTCTACGCTGTAACGAACTTTTACAAAGATGGAGTATTCATAAAATGTTAAGGCACATACAGTGTGTCCACATTTCGATGCTCACTATTGGGATCTCGGAAATTGTAAGAGATACGAAGTCGGTTAAATTAGGAGAAATTTGGCTATTTTTGAAATCAATTTGTTTATGCTTTATCTTTTTTTAAATCTGAAGCAAAAATCATTTTTTATCATAGTGTGCCATGACATGACATCTAACACACAAAGTCGTAGATTTTTATCAAATAAATTTATTTGTTATGCAAAAATTGCTAAAACAAAATAAATACGCTTTTAAGGTGTTTCACGGGGCATTAGCTGCTTATTTGACGCTATCTGTTAATGCTCAGTAAAGTATCTTAAAAGCGTCTTTTTTTTGTTTTAGCAGTTGTTACATAACAAATGTAATTTATCTTATCTGACAAAAATCAATGATTTTCATGTTTAAAGCTATGGCACACTAAGTGAGAAATGCTTTGCTTGATAACTCGGTAAAACAAAAGAATAGCTATGTCAAACCACATATCACTAAAAAAAAATTGGGTTTACCTTCCACCGCAGAAGTAAAACAAAAGAAAATTGCGAAAATAATTTTTTTGTGTTTCGGAGTCAATTCTCTAAAACACCCTCATTGCTGTTCTTTTCTATCTTTGCTCGTTCCTGAGATATTTCACTTTAAAAAAAATAAGATAATTTCGTTTTTAGCAAATATCTAGTAAGCCGTGAACTTTTTAAAAAAAACAAAAGCATAAGTAAATTCATCTCGGAAATAGCCAGATTTCTTCTAATTTAACCGACTTAGTATCTCTTACAATTTCCGAGATCCCAATAGTGAGCATCGAAATGTGGACACACTGTATACATTTACTAACCTTCTAGCTCAAAAGCGAAGGGTCTCAGACTTTGATGATATTTGAAGACATAATGCCTATTTTGTTAGTGTGATTAATAATACAAAGTTGTGCATTGGGACGGAACTGTAGCTTGCTGATTTCAGGCGGTTTTACACAAAAACGCGTTGACTGACTTCGATGCTTTATAGTTTCAATGAAAACTACAAGTAATGTCTAGAATGACTTTTTATTGGTTTTCTGAAATTTGGACATTTAGAGTGTAAACGGCTCGTTTTCATTGCGATGGCGTCGTACATCAGGTTCGTGTATTCGCGTGAATGGAGCTTTGATGATTCCTTGGTGTTTTAAGACTGGCATCTTTCTATTGTTTAGTTTTTTATTTATGGACAAAAGAATTCTTATTTATTTCAGGAGTCCTTTTATTTGTTTTGATCATTTATTTCATTATTATTCTTTTTCTATTTGTTATTATCATTTTTCTTTTTTTCTTTTGGCCTTTGACTTTTTTATTTGTATGATTTCGCTTTGGATTTGTTTATTTAAGCAAAACAAATTGTTTTGAAGGAGCAGGTTAAGGTTAAGAGAGAAATCGCGTTACGATTGCTGAAATAGTGGTGCTGCTATCCGAGCTTTGTGCTGGAGCTGGTACACATTGGCTGGCTTCAGCTGAGTGCTGCTTCCAAATATTTTCAAAATTTGAGACTTTTGTGTTTTATTGAAAAAGGCGTTTGTTACCAATGCTATGTTCATAACAATTATTCTGAATTCCAGGTGTATTAAAATAGATTGAATTTTCAATTAGCCAGTTCTTCTCAAAGAATATTCACATTAAATCTTTGAGATAATTCGTTTTTATCTACTAAATTAAGAAACGAAAGATCTTAATATAAAATAGTTTCATATTAGCTGAGATGCCTAGATTTTCGATAGAAGGGATGCGGAGTTGTATTAATGGGATTTAAATAATTATTGAAAATTCGACATTAACGTTATATTCGATTAGTACCTAGCGAAATAGGCAATAAATAAACATGAATAATAGTATTCTACTTATTGCAACATCGTGCTGGTTTGGATAAACAATGACTTTCTTATCATCTCCAACCTTTCTTTATTTGGCGTTTATGCAATTCCGTTATGGGATAAATTCAAATTATTAACTGTTGATTCACAGAGATTGACCAAAACGTTTTACACGTATTTCTTATTATCCCTTTGTAACTTCATGCACAGAGCGTATCAGTTCAAAATAAGACGTTTGTTTCGGGTTTTTCTTCTTTTCCTTCAACCCTCATTTATTACCCTCGATTTAACCAAACAGTCAAACTTATACGTGTAGTATGCCTACAATATAAAATATGTTGACATAGTATATGATTTCATTGAACTCATTTAATAACCCAAGATGTTTGTATCATATCTTATTGAGGTCATGCTGTTATAATGAGCATCGAAAAGCGCCATCACAGTAAAGATTCTAGAGTGGGTGTTTCGAAAATGATTAATAGGTGAACTGCAGAGTGAGTTTTTTGGATGAGAATATAAGAAAAAATAAGTTCCATACTGAAGCATTAAATTTAACTTACCAAGTTTCATTTCAAGATTTTAGCTAGACGCTAAAGATAGGGCCCATAATAGAACATAGGTGAAAATAGACAGGACTGACATTATTATGAATATTATTTTTTCAAGTGTTTAAATTATAACAGTACCTACAGTTTGAGAATTCATTTTCATCTAGATTGTAGTACTGCAAAAAATAAAATAAAGTAAGTACTTACCTAACAAATGCAGTTCACTATGAAACCAACTCGATTGTTTGTTAACTGTAAAGTAAACAGTCAGCCTTTACAAGATTTCTCCACATAAATTTGTAAACTATAATGATTACATTCACATAAGACCATATACAAACACCTACGCTTAATGTATTCTAAAGTAGGTTACAAGCATGACCTTTATATAATTCTACGTGTAAAATACATCTTGTAAATTTAACCATATTAACTGTATTACAAACGTAACATAGAATTCTTAACGATTCAATGATTTATAATATTTAATAAGATAAAATATGTCATCTCATTTCACTTTTTCTAGTAAATTTGTATAATTTTTGATGCATTTGAGGTTTCCTGTTCTATACCTGAACTAAATTCTAATTAGACCATTTCCTAGATGGTATTTATTTAAATCCCAGACAGCACAAAGACATCTTTTAGACATCCACAAGACGTCATCTTACAGCTGCTTGGACGTCTTATAGACGTACATTTTCTTCTTTAAAACATCTTGAAGACGTCTTAAAGACGTCGAATGTTACAAAACACAACGTCTTTAAGACATTTTTATCATGACTTTTTTTGTTAGGAAGGAAATTTAATACTGCAAGATAAACGAAATTTATTTCACCGGTTAAAAGTATATTAACATATCTAAATAATACATCAAATATTATTTTAACATAGCAACAGTTAAAAGTATTATTAATATAGTGTTATATAAATTTTTTTAACATCGCAGCTCTTACTTAACTTACCGTACCTCTAAACTACAATCTTATACTAAATTTCAGTAAAACACTTGACGAAAAGACCGCTGATCTGGCACAAGCGCGTACGTATCGTCGAGTCAGCTGGACACGTTCTAGAACCCGACCAACATAATAATATAGGAAGTTCAGTAAATTTCCCTATTCAAAAAAATGCATTATTATTATTTATTTTTTTCATTCGTTTCGTGAGATACATAAACTGTAAAGTGGTATAAATATATATACTTTTTTATTTATGTACCTAATTTGACATCTATCAAAGTTAACCTCAAGATTTACTTAAATTAACGTTTTTTCTTATTTTTTGTAAACAAATGCAAAAAATTTTGTTCGGCCTTTTTTGCAGTACTCGGCATGCGCCTCATGCTGCTTCAATCGTCGGCCTTGCACCTGAGAAATGGTGCGACAGCGCACTTGTATCGAAAATAACTATTAGCAACGAGAAAATATGCGCAACTTTTTTGCTATATTAAAACAAAAATTTACATTAAAACTCACTGTTATTTTCAAAAATTCTATTTGAATTTTTTGATACTCTTTTACATAAAAACTAAAGAAGCTTATAAATACCTATAAAATTAAAATATGAACTAATATCATTCACGTAATAATTGTTTTTAGTATACAAATAAAAATACATTTAAAAGCCGTCTTAAAGATGTCGTAAAGACATCTTTAATAGATATCTTTAAGACGTCTTTTTTAAGTCGTAAGACGTCTTTTTTAAATCGTACGACGTCCAGACCTACCACGAACATAGAAAAGACGTCTTTAAGACACAGCGTGCTGTCTGGGATCACATCAGATAATATGGAAAAACATTTTAACAGCATTTTTTTCTTACAGGAAACGAGAAACGTCATTTTCTAGCAAGCTGTGTTCGCCGAGCAAACGTGATTATGCAGACATAGCAAATCGAGGTAGAGCAGTTTTCTTAGATGTTTGCAGAAGTTCGCAGAAACCAGATAAAAGTTAGCATTAACATGAAGAATCGTCCATTATTAATATTGAAGATATTCTTCAACTAGCAATTCGAATTTTCGAATTAGACAAAGTACATAACTAGATACGTATACGTAAAAATGGCTTTAGGACAATTTTGTAGAGCACTTCACAGTATTACAATTCGTTTATAAGAGTTACTACAAACATGTAAAAAGCCTTGCAAAAAATGTTGTTACGTTCATGTACAAGATAATTTTATTTAAATTTTATTATATAGGTACCTAAAGGGGTACTTAGCTATAAGAGAAGTTTTATCCTAAAATTGAATATGCAAGACTATTCTGTTTTATACTTATTTTCTAATTAGTTTTAAGATTGAATGTGATATCTTTAATGTTATTATGTGCAGTATTTTCACTGCTATTATGTTGGTAAATAAAATATAAAAAAAAAGTTTAGTGTTTTTGTTCACTGTTATAGGTATAAAAGACCATCTAAAATTTCTAATTAGAAAATCCAGTTATACTATCATCTTTTAAATGCAAAAGAAACAGCAGGGTATAGTGATTTCACTATATGCTGGAGACGGTACCAATTCCGCAATGCAATACTAGTCATACTGGTTAAAATCTAAGAAAATTTCTGTTTTCCTGAAAATCAATCTTAATTGGCTCAGACCTTTCATGACTCGCAAGTTACAATCAGACATACTATCAAGAATTATTATAAAACGGCGTTTTTACTGTAAGATTGATACTAAGAAATGTAAACAGAGATTCCCTCTTTTGAGACTTATCTGCGAACATAAATAGGTATAATGAAGTGATAAGCTTTATGAAATAAAAAATACTCTGGAACTGATGCTTTGGTTTTTTTATTTTAATGTAGTTATATAACAACAAAAACATATATTAAATACTATTGTTATAAATTACTAATATAATTAAGCTAAAATAGGTTTTATATTTATGCAAAGCACAAATGATTCATTCAAATTTGAAGTTTTTTTCAGCTTAAGATCAAATTTATATTCTTACATTAAGAGTTATTAAGGCTAAGTAATGGCTCACTAGTCACTATACATCTTTTATGTTACAATAGAAATATAAAATCACAGAGTAAAAATAAAATAGTATAATACAATTTTCACTATAAATATACATAGATATAAAATGCTGTATATATAAAACTATACATAAGAAACCGTTAATGTAAAATACCAATTTACCATAAAATTTTAATGGAAGGATCAAGATTTATCATAACGCAAAATTCTTTGACAAACAGTAAATTTCAGTAACTCCTCTATATTTACGTATTACATAATTTCAATATTTAAATGCCACCGATCAATTATTGTTAATTACTAGTCACCAAATATTTCTAACCCCGTATATGGATGAACATCATTCCAAAACCAAGACGGTGAATTAATTTCTTCAAGTTTAAATACTTGTGGAGCTAATTCTTTAACAATACTAAAATAAGTACACTTCCTCGGTCCATAATCAGGAATTTCAGTTTCATAAGGTGGTGCTAAGATATCTATAAAAGCAGCAGGTCCTCCGATACTTTCTATTTCATGTAGATTTCCTTTATCAGGTTCTAAAATGCATGTTTCTGACGTGCTATCTGCTATAATGTCAGGATTTCTTTCTGCTATCACAGTCATCGGATATTCAGGACTAGGATGTTTACAATTTTTGCCTATTGCAAATTTTGTTGTTTTTTCAGTATGAAGAGAAAAACTTGTTATTTTAATGGTGCCTGCAATTACTTTTAGTAAGCCATACATTTGAGGATGATCGTGTAGAGGAAGTTTCATTCCTGGTTTCAATATGAATATTCCCATTGATAAGGTTTCGTTCTCGTAGATATCCACGTACGTAACTGGTGCTTTGTTTGGTCTCGTCCACAACGAATTATTCATAAACTGGGGATGTAAATCGACATCACTAGATGTAGTTTTGTCTAATACAGCTTTAAGAATCTCCAGATTGGAGTAAAGCATCTCCTTTTTACAAGTAAATGTTGTTACTGCTTGTTTAAAAAGAACACTCATTTGATTTGTCACCATTTTTTAATTAATTAGTTAAGATTGTTTATAAATTTCGAAATAATTATTGCATTAATAACATTAATTTTAACATAACCACAGAATTTGAATTATAACATAACCTTCGAACTTTTCCTTATCTCGAGATAACTGGATCATTAATAACAGAACAAAAGGGAAAACAATTTCGTTTATATCGATTTGAGGTAAGAATTTCAGGTACAAAAAACAATTGTAACCTCACTTTTTATCTCAAGACTCAAAATGCTCAAAAATAAAATTTTCGATTTACCCGATTTACGAATAATATGGTAAATACATATATACAGGATGATAGCAAAATAATGCTAATTACTCTTATTAACTTTCAAGTGCACCTAATAAATCTTGTACCTTTATTAAAGTGCATTATGTAAAAGAATGTTCTTGAGATTTACCACATTTTCACATTCAAAAATAAAATAGTTATTAACGTTTTATAAAAGATTTTATATAATCATAATCAAAACTTTATTAGGTAATTGTAATCACATAACATATTTGTAATGTTTTGTATCTATAAGGCTTTTGATTTTGGTTTTACTTATTTCTATACATCCTATATATAGAGCTTTATGACTTTACTTCCTTTATTACTTTCTATTATTGTTGGTAACCAATTGGAAAACAGTTAACCGTGTGGGCGGTCTTTTCTAAAAATATTTAAAATTTTGTAAACTGAGGTTACGTTCGTTTGTCAGCCTTCAGAAAGTACCAGAATAAACTTAAAATTGCTTTTAAACTAATAATATAAAGATGTATGTACAATAAACATATAACATGTCTAAAAGACCACACTTTGTATTTTATCCATCACCACTTCAAGAAGAATCAAAAGATACATCGAAATTGCTTTCTGATTTGGGTCGAGCAACAAAACGAGGTATTAAAAGATGTTTTAAATGTGGTACTTATAACGGAACTAGAGGTTTAATGTGCAAGAATAAACAATGTGATGCAGTATTTAAAGAATGCAGTGAAAAGCAAAAAACCAATTTAGATGCTATAAAACTAATCAGCGGCACTTCCAAGCAAGTATTTTCTGTTCGAGTAAGAGATAAAGGTCCTGATTGTAGAGGCTTTGTACAACTTCCTTTAATGCAAGGCACAAATGAAGCAAATGTAAAGAATGTGGCATTAACTGAGGTTGCTCTATGCTTTGTTGATTCTTGTCAAAGATTGTTTGATGATTCAATATTGAAATGCCATGAAATGGACCAAAATAAAGTTACTCCAATATGTATACATATCAAGTCTGCTTTAAAAAGTGTAAATGTTGCAATACCAATTGAAACAAAAAGTTGTGTATTAAATTCGTTAAATTTTAATGAGGATATTAAGCATAAATTATGGTTATTATCAACAGAATCGGAAGGTGCTTTGGTACAAAGAGTATCTAAAACTGTAATGGCTGTTAAGTGTCAAGTAACTCCGAAACATCCACTGGGTTATTTACATTTTACATTTTGTGTTATAAAAGGAAAGGAAATGTATGATAAATTTTATTGTAGTTGTTTAAATGTTAAAGGTACTATTTGCTTGAATTATGTAGATTTTGTGAATAATACTAATACAATTATATTTAAGGTCATAATTGTGTTAATGATAATCTGGCAGTGTTGAATCAGAGATGTATTCATTTCTATGCATGTGTGTGGGCATTTGCAAGTGATTTAAAGTTCACGGAAGAATTTATAGATTTTCTCAGTTTAATTCTTTGTACAGGTAATTTTAATGAATTTATTTACGATTGAGAATAAGCTTAAATTACTTTCTTTTCAATTTGTGAAATCTTTTTGAAGGAAATTAAGTTCTACTGATTTTATCGTTACAGATGATTTTCAAAAAGTGGTTCCTATGCAAACACCATTAAAAAGTAATATTAAGAATGGCACAAAACACTACTCAATCGCACCTAATTTCAAAAGATTTAAAACACACAACGGAGAAGGCATAAAGGTAAGTATCACATTGATGTTTAATATAATTTGAAGAGGAATATACTTATTGTATAAAGTAAATTGAGTTCATATCAGTATGCGTACACATATAATTTACAGTTAAGTTCTCTTGGTAAAGATGCTTATTTAAACAATAATTCTAAAATCATGTCAGAAAAAAATCTAAGAAAATGCCATCTAATGGAAAAGATTTTACCCAAACCAAGTGCAAGAGATAATAATTACTTTTATGTTAGTGAAGCTCAATCATCAATAACTTTTATTGAATGGCTTACATCTGTAACTGAACAAATCAATCAGACTTTGTATTCTAAACAAAGTGAATGCATCGAAACCTTGAATTTCTATATTCACTTGGTAAGTTCAAATTTGTATAATTTACACAAGTTATTCATTTTATGTTTCATAGGGATTTTTTCAATTATTGGAAGAAAGAATATGCAACACAGGAAAGAAATTAAACTGTGCCTTTATTTCTAATAAAACGAAAGAAAGTTCATATTTAATTTACAGTATACAACATCTTAAAGCTATATTTGATACACCTCAGGTAATATTTTATTAGAAATTGTTTTACTTAACTATAGGCGATTTATGATTTTCTTTTCTAGATATCCCTAAGGATCATGGAATTATTAATGCAAAACAAACAGGGGAATCTTACCAAGCTATATAATCAAGAGTCAAACATCTGTCAGATTCATTCAGGGCAAAAACAATTTGTCACTTTTTTGAAGATGGGTGCAATGAAGAATGAAAATGTTAATATACCTTTTACAATAACTTGGAGTTCAATTACTTTACCTATTAGTAATTTTGGAAAATTAGACTTAATATTTCACATTGGTTTTTGCGAAGCTGTATCAACTATTTGATTGTCCGTTGTTATACTTACCTTAATTTAAGAATCATCTCTAGTCTAATACAATCTAGTCATTCTTTATGTATAACTTTCAAACAAATACATGGAATTGTATCATTATTTTAAACTGTGATTCTTTTTAACTTATATCATCACATAATATAAACAAGAATTGGATTTTACCAGAATTGCTAATTTAGAGAATCCCCAAAGCTGGCTATAATAGGTACAATCAGACATTTAAGAGTGATGTGGTATAAATAAATATGACTTGAGAGGTTATGTTATGTTATGTTCAATATACTAGTCATGGCCAACTTTGACTGGTTTTTTTATCACACAGTACATGTGCATCAAAGATAAATAAATAACCAGATAATAACAAAATACATTAAATAATCTTTTAGAAAATAAAATTATCATCCCATATTTTATTATTCCTAATTACTTCAATAAATTCTGTCAATAGTTTTTGAGTACAAAAGATTTCTCTCCAGTCTGAGACAATTCTAAATTTTATAAAAAATTGTTCCAATAGATCTTGTCTTTTAGATACAATAAACCAGTGAACAACCTCTTCAAATGCCTTAATACATTTCTTTGATAGCTTTTGAACTATAAAAATATCCTGCCAATAAACTTCTTGCTCAAACTGTTTCATAAATTCTTCAAGTAGTTTTCGATATCTAGACATAAAATACCAAATAATATAGTCGCTAAATTCTTCTAAATGCTGGTAAAATGATTCCTTCATTTTGTAAATTTCTTCCCAATTGGTTTTATCTTGAAATTCTACCATAAACTGTACAGATACTTCTTGATTCCTAGCAATGTAGTACCAATCTACCCTATCTTCAAATTCTTTTATAAAATTTTCAGATAATTTTTGAAAACAAGATATTTCTTTCCAGTCAACATAATCTTTAAATTCTCTTATAAATCCTTCTGATAGTACTTGATATCTAGAAACTTTTGCAAAATCAATGTGACTTTTAAAATCTTTAAGAAACTCTTCTGATAATTTTTGTGTTTTTGAAATTTGTTTCCAATCTACCCTCTTCGTAAATTCTTTTATGAAGTCTTCAGATAAACCTTGATTTCCACAGAGATGATGCCAATCTACATTATCTTCATATTCTTTTATAAACCCTTCTGAAAGTCTCTGAAAATGAGACACTTCTTTCCAATCAACCATATTTTTAAATTCTTTTACAAATGTTTCTGATAATGTTTGGTATCTACATATATTTTGCCAGTCTACCCAAAGTTTAAATTCTCTAATAAATTCTTCTGATAGTATTTGATATTTAGATATACTTTCCCAATTATAATATTCTTTGTACTGGGCAATACATTGTTTCTTTGATGGTGCATCACAATAGCATTTTCCATCCTTAAATAGAAACATATTATCTTTGAATGAAATACTATTATGGTTACATAGAAAATGCCAATTTATGTACTGTCTTAATTTCTTTAAAAATGTCTTGCAAAGGTCTTGCGTTTCTGAAAGTGAACAATCCTTCCAATGATCACTGTTTTTAAATTCTTTTGCAAAATTATCCGTTAATTTTTGATTTCTGAAAATATGATACCAATCAACATTATCTTTAAATTCTCTTATGAATTCCTCTGAAAGTACTTGAAAACAAGAAATTTTCTTCCAGTCTACAAGATGTTTAAATTCTCTAATGGCTTGCTCTGATATTGTTTGATCCATCGAAATATAATCCCAGGAAATGTAATCTTTAAGTTCCCTTATAAACTCGATTGATAGCTTTTGATATCTTGAAATATTCTCCCAATCTGCACATTCTTTAAATTCTTTAATAAACTCTTCTGATAATTTCTGATACTTAGAAATGTATTCCCAATCTACATACTCTCTAAATCTTCTAATAAATTTTTCTGATAATTTTTGATTCTTTGATATTGCTCTCCAATCAACTTCATTTTTAAATTCTGTTATAAAATTTTCAGATAAAGTTTGACTATCAGAAATAATAAACCAGTTTATGTATGATTTGAATTTTCTAATAAATTTTTCTGATAATTCTTGTTTCCAAGAAATAAAACTCCAATTCACACAATGTTTAAACTCTTCAATGAATGCTTCAGACAATATTTGATGCATTGAAATATCTTCCCAATTAATTCGATTTTTAAATCTTTTCATAAAGTCTCCTGTTAGTATTTGTGACCTAGAAATACTATCCCAATGTACATAATTTTGGAATTCTTCAATAAATCCTTCAGTTAACATTTGCGCAAATGAAATTTCAACCCAATCAATTTTATTTTGAAACTTCCGCATAAAATCTTCTGATAATTTTTGATTCATAGATATACATTTCCAATCCACATCATTTTGGAATTCCTCTATGAATCTTTCCGTTAATTTTTGAAAAATAGAAATACTTTTCCAATCTACACGATCTCTAAATTCTGTAATAAATTTTTCTGAAAGTATTTGTGACCTGGAAATACAGCACCAATCTATGACCTCTAGGAATTCTCTGATAAATTTCTCAGATAGTATCTGAGATCTCGAGATATTACACCATTCCACATATTTGTGAAACTCTCTAATAAACTGTTCAGATAGTGTTACATATTTTGAAATATTTTCCCAATTAAGTTCATTTTTAAATTCTCTCATGAAATCTTCTGATAGTTGTATTTTTAACTTGAGTTGATACCAATTTATGCAACTATTAAATTCTCTAACAAATTCTTCGGATAGTTCCAAATGTTCAGAAATTTTCAACCAATCAACTTTGTTTTGGAATTGTCTTAAAAGATCTTCAGACAGGTTTTTACATAAAGATGCATTAGACCAATCAATGTAATCTTCAAATTCTTCAATAAACTGTTGACATAGTTTTACTCTTCCATACACATTGTTCCAATAGATTTTGTCCTTAAATTCTCTAAGAAGTTCTATTGAGAGGGTTTGATACTCAGAGATAGCTTCCCAATCTACATAATCTTGGAATTCTTTAATAATTCTTTCTGATAGCTTTTTGTTTCTAGATATATAAGTCCAATCAATATAGTCTTTAAATTCTCTTATAAATCGTTCTGATAGTTTTTGATATTGTGTGATATTTTTCCATTCTACATAGTTTTTGAATTCTCTAATAAATTTTTCTGATAGTACTTGACAAGTGGAGATGTGCTGCCAGTTTACATCATCTTGAAATTCTCTTATGAAATCCTCAGATAACCTTTGACATAGTGAGATTTGTGTCCAATTAACTTTTCCTCTGAATGTTCTTATAAAGTCTTCCGACAACCTTTGTGTACTACATGTAAGATTCCAATTTATGTAATTTTTACATTCTGTAATTAATTCTTCAGATAATCTTTCCTTTCTAAGTATATAAAACCAATCTACATATTCTTTACATTCTTTCAAGATATCTTCAGATAGTACTTGCTTTTCACAAACCAAAGGCCAAACAACATAATCTTTACATTCTCTTATTAAACCTTCAGAAAATGCCATATTCTTGGAAAGTTCTTCCCAATTCAGCTCTTTTTTAAATTCTCCCATGAAATCCTCTGTTAAAGTTTGAAATTTTGAAATGTTATTCCAATCTACGTTGTGTTTAAACTCTTTGATGAATTTCACCGAGAGTGTTTGATATTTAGAAATTTCCTTCCATTGTACATTATCTTTAAACTCTCTAATGAATTCTTCTGATAATTTTTGATATCTGGAAATGTGTTTCCATTCTACATACTTTTTAAATTGTCTAATAAATTCCTCAGTTAAATTCTGATTGGTCTCACAAATGCATTCCCAATCTAAATATTCTGCTATTTTGGTTAAATCCAAACCTGAATCGTGCAGTTTTAGTATGTTAGAGTGTATGTAGCGCCTGGAGAAATGGTTATACGTTATTTGAATGCCAAATACAATGCAAAATTGCAAGTAATCCTCGTCAAATAGATATTTTGATATTTTGTTATAACAATCATAGTTTAAAGCCATATTCTGTTTAAAACATTTAATTTTCTAGATCTATTGATTTCTTCTTATTTAAGTGTTTGGCATACTTTTTTTATTTAATTTTTTGCAATAGTTCTGAAAACTCTAAGAGAATTTATCCTTGCTCGTTTTCTTGGTTCAACTCTGGGAAAAAGTTTTCACTCTTTTTCATCAAATGTAGTCTAGTATCTAACCAAACTTAGCAGCTCTGAAGATTGTCCAAATTTTTTTCATTATTTGTGGGAACCTTAAACAAGGAGATAAATATTAGGAATTTTATAGAAAAGTGGTATTCAGAATCATTCAATTTGATTAATATTTTGATTCTAAATGTCTATTAATATTAATTTGTTAATAATGAAATTATTTTAATTTTTAAATTGGTTTTGAGAAATTATCGACCCAGACAGGACTCAAACCTGTGTCTTATTGCAACTCGCATCACTTTCTTAACTTCTAGACCACCGAGTTGTGTAGTTTTAAAAGTTGACAAATTTTCAAGTTACATGGAGCGTATTACTTTAATTTAAGATTAAGAAAGCATTAAAAACAAACTCCATTTGGAAAATTTCTATCTAAGCTCTATAGAAAATGTCTCCAAAATGAACGGAAGTATTCAGCTTTGGTGTGTTATTTAACTGGAAGAAGTCAATATGCAAGAAAAAGAGAGAGAAGTGGAAAGATGTTCTACCTTGTTTGCAAACCCAACGAACAAGAGATGCCCATGTCGAGTTAAATGAAGAATGTGGTGATATTGAAGTAAAAGTATAAAGTAAAATTGTAAAACTCAAAAATTTTAAATACATTTAAGAAAGCATGGCTCAAAACTTGAAAGGTTCTTTGTTGTTGTAGAATATCAGATAAATACTGACATGAGAAGCTTTTGAAGATATATTATAAATCTGGGACAGGGTAGCCATGTGCTTTGACATGGTATCTGGATATTTTTCTACTATCATTAATGTTGCAACTGAAATATTTTCCTAATACATGTCTCTCTTTATACTGCAAAGAAACTTCATGAAGAGATCAATTCAAAACAATTATGCTAATAGTATGTGAAGAGGCAATCAAATGTCTTGTAAGAGTAAGCATGGATAGATAAACAGAATAGAGTTTTGCCGCTGTCACTCTTTTAACTACTGGTGCTAAACGATTGGATTTTTTGAAAATTTGATTTAATATATATGTAGATGATTTTCAGTAAGAGAAATAGAAAGTAACTTCATCAAAAACTCAACAAGTGTGATAGCTAGAAGATGCTTTATCTTTATACAAATAAGACTGTTTTTATGACATATAGCAAGCTGACACTGCAGTACTACAGACACTACAGTATCAAGCGTTCATAATTGATATAATGTATACAATCTCCAAATTTCATACTGATTTTCCGAGGACCTATAAAGGATTCAAAAACTTCTGTACAATTTGCTTTGATGTACTTGCCACACATAAAGTTTTTCATAATCACTAGGTCTCAAATATTAAAATTAGGAATTTTTTTATTTTCTTGTCGATTTTGTCGTGTTAATATCATTTGTTTAAGATTTTTTTCTGAATTGTGAGCTTTTTATTCTTGCATTTCAAATTTCCTTATTTGATTAGGCACATTTAGGTATAGGCCTCGAGCGGAGCAAAGCTAATTGATTGTGATACAAAGTACCGACACCAAACAAAAAACGATCGCAAATTGAGGACAATAACGATTTTCGCTCCGCTAGAGGCGCTGTTGATCTACGTTAAATTTGACAAGTTTAAACGTCAGTTTATAAGTTGGAGGTTATTAAAATTTTAATTTTAGAAAAAAGTAATTATTAATGCCTTGTTGTGTTTTCTTAATTCTTTGCAAAGTTTGCATGAACAAGTGTATATTTTCTATTACCTCGTCGTCATCTTCATCACTTTGACAATAATTTTTTTATAAATTGCTGTAAAAACAGATTTTGTAGGGTTTGCGCAACCGTTTCTAGATAAATCGAGTTAACCCGAATAACTGTATCATGTAATTTGTATTATCAGATCAGAAATACGAGTTAAGTTTCAGAAAACTCATTATTTATTACTTGTTTTCTAAAATTTAAGTTTTAATAACCTCAAACTTATAGACTGACGTTTAAACTTGTCAAATTTAACGTAGATCAACAGCGCCTCTAGCGGAGAGAAAATTGTTATTGAGCTCAATTTGCGATCGTTTTTTGTTTGGTGTTGGTACTTTGTATCACAATCAACTTTGACATATCTAAGTAGTATACTATTGTCACAGCATAGAGCCTATACGGAATCAGTAGTTTCACTTACATAAAAATTTTGTTACGTGTTTTTCGTCGCGTGGTGACTGTGCACTGAACAAAATTCAGTAAACAGTGGCGTACAATTGTTGTGTTGAATCTTGCAAAAACCGACACTGACGCTTCGTACGCCTATGCGGGCTACGCGTGGTGACAATGTGCAGTAAAAATTTGGGACACAAAGATCAAAGCCGCCGACAAGTGAAACTACTGATTCCGTAAGGCTCTATGCTGTGCTATTGTGCACCTGTCAAATAGTCTTAAATTTAAATGAATATTAATTATTACTGTAATATAACGAGCAAGAAGAAGAAATGTGTATTTTGTTGTGTAGTAAAACTGTCATAATAACTATAAAAATGCAGACAATGATGTTCATTTGTATTCTTTCTCAAATAAATCTCACGAAAGAGAACAACGTGGGATATAGATACAGTCAGTTAATAGCCTAAAGCAAGGCAGCTTTTACTCTTTACTTGCACTAAATGTACAAAATACAGTTATACCCCGAACTTACGCGATAGGTGGGACCGAGTGATAACCGCGTAAATTGAATTCGCGCAAGTTGGAGTAGCGTAAGTTGGGGTATTACTGTACTATTATTTATGCAAAGAGATATCATTATTGTATATCTAGTACTTAATCACAACTTAGACAGTTTAAATTCAAAAAGGTAATACATTTTCTTATATTCATTATATAAAGGATATCATCTACGTATCTGTCTAGTTCATAATTTCTTTTTTTAGATCAAAACAGCATTTAAACTATATCTTATTAGTAGAGAAGTAATGGGTGTTGTAATACAACCTCCCACCACTTTTTAAGATCATGACCTTCAAATGACCTCTAAGCGTCTTAACCTTCAAATAATCTCAAAGCATCTTAACCTACAAATAACCTCAAAGCATCTCAACCTTCAAATGACCTGGAAGCGTCGTAACCTCTAAGTGTTGTAACTTTCAGAGAACTTTGAAGCATCTTAACCTTCAAATGACCTGCAAGCGCCGTAACCTATAATCGACTTTGTCTGTACCGGAGGCACACGTCTGTCTACCTGTACTTCTTCTCTCTCTATGACTTGTTGTCGCGAGCCAGCTCGATCATCCCTACTAAATGGAGGCGTCTTAACCTTTAAGTGTCCTCTAAGTGTTGTAACTTTCAAAGGACTTTGAAGCATTGTAACTTTCAAATGACCTCCAAGCGTCGTAACCTTCAATCTACCTTAATTTCTCTCTCTATGGCTTGTCGCGAGTCAACTCTATCATCCCTACCAAAGAACGAAGTATACAATCTGTGCGATGTTCGAAATATTACAACAGCCGCTTGTATAAATCACTATGATATTATTTATAGCTTATGCAGGTACTGCACGCACGTGTAAGACCACATTTAAGATAAAAGCTCGTTCCAAATCATTCATCATCGTATACAACCGAGAGCGCTAAATTTCAAATACACGATGTTAAAGTTGTCGGTGACCTGACTTGGAACTAAGATTAATAAAACGTCTTGATAAATAGAAGTGTGCACCGTGTGCACGGCATGTTAGTAATGTATTTGTAGTTGTACTCATTTCTTGTTGCTGGGCCTTATTTTAATTATTTATTTGTTGTACTCTGTTATCACGTTGTTGTGGTTATTTCTATTGTTGTTATTATTATTTCTGTTATTATAATTGTTTCTGTTATTATTGTCACCAGCTTTTGTTCCTTACTTTTGTTTATTCTTGGGAAATTTAAAAAAATGTACATCAAACGTTTCGTTATTTGCACGGCGCCCTTTCACCATACAAATGCTCCACAAAGACATATTTGTAAAAATTCATCAGCACTAAATGAACATTAATGAATGAAAACTATGAAAACGTGTACGACACTGGTCTAACATGGTTCTAACCTCAATTACTGTATGCCGGTAACCTCGCGCTGCGCTTGACCGTCGTGACATCTATTATAGAAACGCGTACTACCAGCCAGCTCACGTGTTTGTTTCCGAGCTAGTTTCCCGCGTTTTGTGAGAGTTTGTCTACTTGTCAATATCTATACGCTATTGTCACTTCTTTGACTGTCATTGTTGTTCCTATTGTTATTTTGTTATTGTTTTCATAATTCCCGTCCATTTGGACAAAGTTAACATTCATGGTATTCACTTTGGGCCTTCCAGTCTTTATTTCATCTAGAATATTAAAATTTCTTAGGATATCAAGCAACTTATCGTAGCTTCTCACATTATCTTTATACATTTTCTCAGTCACAGAGGTTTCAAAATGATAGACTAGTTGTTTTACAATTACTTGCTCGTCCATTGAATTGTCTAGTTGCTGAAGCACAAAATACTTGCGTATGATTATTTCTTTCTAATAGTAAGTCCGTAATTTGCCTCGTGTGCTGTTCCCCAAAAACATCTAAGGAAAGTTTTCTCAAAGTCCACCACTTCTAAGCATGAGCTTTCAACGCAATGCAATATTCGAGGATAAGTTAAGTCATAGTTTTCGTTGTAGGTTTCACACATTAGTATTTTCATGTTGTTGAAATGTGTTTTCAATCTTTGGATGCTTGCTGGTTCGGAAGTAGTGGGCAAAGCTATAGGTATGTACATCACAATAGATATTTATCACAATTTTGTTTAAAGTTTAAGTTGGAAAAAATACAATTTATCTCAGGTTTTCAGACTTTTTTAAATTGTAAAACATTTGTCTTTGTTTTTAATTTTAATTCAAAAAACTAATGTTATTGACGGGATTCGAACTTGGAATCTTTTACACCAAAAAACATCTTACCGCGACTTCTCGCATAAGCCTACCGAGTTTTTCAATTACTTCAATTTCGTAGATCTTAAATCACTATAGGCTTACAGTTGTAATTACCATCCGAATGTAACCATACAAAAATAATTCTTGTAATAGAAACTAAAAAAGGTATAAAATCGTATATTTTTTATCAAACTAACTTTACTAACTGAAAACACATTTTACAGGTAAAAACCAGGACGCGGTGTATTTTAATAATTTTAAAGCTGTTTTACATTATACTTTCTTTCGTCTAGAACTTTGACTAAATTCAAAACTAGCTCGACTTGGATAATGTAAATCAGAACAATCGCTTCCAAGTTTTCATGCTAGATTCTAGATTTAAAACTAGGTTCCGTCCTATTTTTCAGCCAAGTTTGTATACTAAACCTGCGCATTAGAGCGATTTTCAGTGGTACCAATATTTTATACCTAATAACTTTGATGTGTTCTTGATCTCTGGAATCGCAATTTTTTATGTATTTATAATATACTGTTGGCGACATTGGCAACAACTTTGGCAGCTACCTTTAACCCTTTCAGTCCCAGTGATCATTGTAATGTACATACAATTAAGACACGTTTTTTATCCAATAAAGTTAATAATCTTTTGTTGAAACTTAATGTACATCACAATGAACATGTTTTTAAGCGACTAGATATGTATTAGTTGCCACCTAGTGTACATTCGGTTAAATACACAGTTTCAAAGTTTGAGTGTCATGGCTGACTCTACACGACTGGTAAAATGTAAGTAAGAATATTACTTTTTTTGCATGTTTAGTCTAAAGAAAATTATATTTGCATTCTTATTTTATTGCTAAAGATTTGTAGAATGTATTTATGCATGAGTTTCAGGTAAAAATTAGGTTATTTAAGTTATGTAGCCTCTTTTTGACTGTTGTGCAGTATAATGTACATAGGGTTTGATGCACTGTTTCTGCTTTTTTTTGTTATGTACATTATAATGTACATCGGGACTAACACATTATAATTTTAGGTTGCTACGATCCCGATGATCCTGCAGATGCAGAAGCTCTTTTGGATT